>JAOPHQ010002043.1:0-12500 GCA_030340625.1 Merluccius polli
CATTTTATTATTATTTAAAAAATCTTCTATTATAAATCTGACAGACACTCAGAGAAGGATCACGCCAAGTTAAAAAGTGGCCATTCCGACAATACGAGACGAACAAATAAAAAGACAGGACAGAACCGTAAACATATGTACATGAATAAAAACGAATACAGCAGTGAAGGTAAATAAGTAATGGGCTTGTTTTCTATATTGTTATCTAATAAGGGTCCATGCCTAGAGGGGAAACGCTAAGAAATGGAAATATGGTAATATGCATCTAGCGGGCGCACACACAGGACTGACTGAGTGCGATTACTATGAAGATGGACAGCAAATGCCAAATAATCTCCCGTGTAAAACAGGATGTACAATGGAGCCAGGTGCACCATCCTTGTGCATTCTGTGTAACAGGTATCATTAGTACTCTAGGATTCGCTAGGGAGGGACAATGTTCAATTTATCTCATTATATACATACTAGGCCTCTACTGCCAACAATGTGGAGAGCAAACCGGCATCTGGCTTCTATGCAGCGGAGCCGAGAAGCAGCCCCGCATCCGCACACTGGCAGCTATTACGACTGAGCGATCGATCACTGAGATCAGGGGAATCTTCTGTACAACATATCCTCTCAGATGCTGCATGTGGAGAGAATGTCCTCCACCAGGTGCTTGTAGACCCAGGCGTCTCCCTTCAGCCTCTGGCGACGGATGCCCACCACCTCGGGCCGCTGCAGCAGACACACCTCCAGCTCGAAGGCCATGTTGACCTTACCGAAGTCCCCGTGGGTGCGGCACTTGAGGCTGTACCTGTGGGTGGGAGGAACGTGCGAGTTTGGACAAAGGACAAAACATTCACAAACGGTCGATGTTTGTGAATGTTTTGGTTGATGTATCCGTGTCTCCAGAGTTGCCTTGTTTGTGACATTTTATGCATGTGTAATTGTTTCGTGGCTCCCTAGCATGGTCAGATAAAAAGATATACAGTAACCAATCTCAGGGTTTTTTTTGAGGATGTGTGTGTGTGTGTGTGTGTCTGTTTTCTTACCCTTTCTGAGTGAAGTCCACGTGCTTCTCGGGCAGGATGGCGAGAATCTGGTTGAGGACATGGTCAGGGTCGGTCTGACTGGTGAGAGTCACGTTGTACTGGACCTATGGACGCACACCGGTCACATATCACATTAAACACCACACAGGAGGAGATGTACGACACACAAGCCAATACAACACAAACTGAGAGAGTGAGTGAGTGACTGAGCGAGCGGACCTTGATCTTGCGGGGGCCGTCCCGCAGACCCCGCCTCTTGCTGGGGGTGAGCATGGTGATGACCTTGTCCAGGCCTCTCTCCAGAGAACCAAATACCTTGCCCGCCTTCTTCTTCTGCCCGCTGTCCCGCGTACCAGCCAAGTCCAGAGAGCGTGACCTAGGACAGGGGAGGGGGGGGGGGGGGGGGGGAGGGAGCAACCAGTCAAGGCCAGCAAAAAGCCTTTCTGGCAATGACTGGCTCAAAATCCCTTCCTGGTAACCTTCATTTAATGCTTAGTTCACCACTATCAACCATGTGCTGGATATCTTTTTATTTTGTTTTTTTTTAACGTTTCTACATAAAAGCCTTTGGACCCAGAACCATGTGACCAATCATCCTCACCTCCTCTCGGGGCTAAAGGCCAGGACCTCGACATCCACAGTCCTGTTCTTGCTCTGCTCTTTACCGGCACTGCCTCCACCTGCAACACACAGACACGCACACACACACGCACACACACACGTGTCAACGACAGCGTCTGAACCTTGGTCCGACCGAAACCCTCAATATCCCAAAACAACGACCATTTCTTGATACACACAAACTGACACAGAGACGGGCCCACAGAGCCATGGTATAGCGTCGAGAGAACACATGTCACTGTAGGCCATGTGGGACTTGGAGCACAGGAGAAGAGAGACAACTACACCTGTCACGCCACACGCCCAGGGACACACACACACACGGCCCCTGGTGTGCGCGTGGGTGTGTGTGTGAAGATGCCTGTCAAAGGCAGCCCGGTTCTACCTCTGCCTCAAGACTATAGGAGGCTTTAGAGAAGAGCAATACATTTTAGACTAGATCTCTCACACACACACACACACACACACACCTAATACATTACATCATCCTCTTTAACACCCACGCTATCACATTCACTTCATCAGCACGCTCGGAGCCGGTATTTAAATCCATAGAAAATGCTGAATGTGTGAGAGAGTTCACGTTTTCAAATTATGAGCACTAATAATTCCCTGGTAGTACGAGTGATGTTCATTTACAGATAAGCACCATAAAATAAGCTTCTTTCCTTGAGCGTGTGTGTGTGTTGTGTGTTTGTGTGCATGTGGTGTCCATACACACTTTAGATGTGCACTAATGACAGCAAAATCGTGGGTAAAGCAAGTGGTGTTTTTTTTTTATGCAACAGCCTATAAATGGGTTTGTTAACAACACAGCAGACAATTTATTTGCCAATGCGTGTCATGTGGATGTGGCACTTATGATTATGAGGACTGCATGAGAGAGGGCAAGAGAGAGAGAAAGAGAGGGCGAGAGAGAGAGAGACTGAAATTGTTATGCAGGTGGAGAGAGTGTACTCCAAGCATACTCGTTTGTGACAACAGGCCTTTCTAATTATCCACTGCAGTGAAATGTGATGACCCAACAAACACTTAATGTATATTCCAGTGCTGCTGTTTGGGGTAGTGGTGGTGCTGGTGGTGGTGGTGGAACTGGGAAGGGGAGTGAAAGTACTCTCACCATTTGGAGTCAACGACTTGATTTTAATGCCCTTGCCCTTCTGAGTGGGCGTGGTCAGCACGTTCTTGTGGCCGCGCGCGTTCTTCTTGCTGGACGCGGGGGTCCGCGGCGCGGGCAACGCGAATATGTCCACGTCCTTCTCCTGCTGCACGGCGACGTTCTCCTTGTTGTGGTCACGCTCTCGGCCCCGCCCCTCGTGAGAGCGGGGCGCCGTGACTGGCTCCTTCCTCTCCGACTTAGGGCTGCAGACCCATCGCTTCTCCACAGACGGAGAGAACGGCTTCTTTGGAAGCACAGAGATGGCACGAAGGTCACATGGTGGGCTTTTACACACATATACATAGAAAACCACCTTTACACACACACACACACACACACACACATACACCTCTCTCAAATGTCTTCACTAGAACACAGTGCTTCCTTTACATTCAATCTGACGTTCAATAAATAAACCTAGCATATAGCATGCTGCCTCCCTTTCTCTAACCCACTCCTACATATAGCAGCATGCTGCCTCCCTTTTTCTATCCCACTCCTACATATAGCATGCTGCCTCCCTTTTTCTAACCCACTCCTACATAAAACATGCTGCTGCCTCCCTTTCTCTAAGCCACTCCTACATATAGCACGCTGCTGCCTCCCTTTCTCTAAGCCACTCCTACATATAGCATGCTGCTGCCTCCCTTTCTCTAAGCCACTCCTACATATAGCACGCTGCCTCCCTTTCTCTAAGCCACTCCTACATATAGCACACTGCCTCCCTTTCTCTAAGCCACTCCTACATAAAACATGCTGCTGCCTCCCTTTCTCTAAGCCACTCCTACATATAGCACGCTGCCTCCCTTTCTCTAAGCCACTCCTACATATAGCATGCTGCTGCCTCCCTTTTTCTAACCCACTCTTAAATAAAACATGCTGCTGCCTCCCAATCTCTAAGCCACTCCTACATATAGCACGCTGCCTCCCTTTCTCTAAGCCACTCCTACATACAGCACCTTTCTCCGACTAACCCACTCCTACAAAACACTTGCACATACAGCCATACGACCCTTTCATCCCCTCTCCCTCTCCACAGACCGTGTCCTTCATGATGACGGCAGGGTTCTGGGCTCCGTCCGGTTGACCTCTGACCCCCCAGGGTGAGCGCTGTCGTAAAGGCACCCAGGGGCAGTCGTCGTCGTAGTCGGAGAGGAGCTCCGCCGAGCCCATGAGCACGTCCTCATCCTCGCTGAACTGCAGCGCCTGTTTGCTCTGGACGGCAAGGGAGGGAGAGAGAGCTCTTTGTCAGAGAACATTTAGAAATGTTTAAAGTCAAACAAGAATGAAAATAAAAACATGTCAAAAGTATCCAGTGAGAAAGTAGCACGCAACCACCAACTGGCGGCTATTAAGAGAACACTATAAGCATTGTGGGTGTTGCGGTCCCAACCTGCATTCCCTGGTGCAGTGGGGAACAGGAGGAGGGGTCATAGACGGGCTGTTCCAGGCGTAGGCGGACGGGCCTGCCTCTCCGCTTCTTAGCCAGCAGCAGCAGGTAGGTGGCTGTTGTCTGGTCATAACGCCACTACACACACACACACACACACACACACACACACACACACACACACACACACACACACACACACACACACACACACACACACACACACACACACACACACACACACACAATTTCACAAATTTAAATGCTAGGCTACTAGGTTTAATGCTAGGTTACAAAATAAACACACAATCTACTGCAAACAAACAAGCAGTCCGTCCCTCAATTAAACAGTAAATTGCAACACAAAAATAAGATGCTGTAAAGTCTAAGGAATAGAAGAGAGCACTCAAGCGTAGAAGAATTGGAATGCAAGTGTGCGCGCGCACGCACGCACGCACACGCACACACACACACACACACACACCTCTTTCACCAGGCGAGTGGTGCTCTCCCGGGAGCGTTTCAGACCGACGGCCATCTCAGTGATGCAGTCCTCATCTATGTGGCCGAGCTAAAGAAAACAGAAGAGACACATCTTAAAACCCGAGAGATTCTGTCAGTCAGTGCATTTAATGTACAATATAACCATGATTTTACAACGAGCCATGAACTTGTACAATTAAACTTAATTGAGTTGACTAGGGGAAATTGTCATTTTAAAATGTCAAATGGTTAAAAATGCAATAGCCAATTAGGAAATTCTATGAAACAGGGACGATGGTTAGACCAATTCATAAATTTGAGAAGGTTGGCATGGTTGCACTCCAAATTACAACCAACTATAAATTACAGTATTTTGCTTAGAAGGGGTTGTGTACATGTGTACCGGCTGCTTGCTGTGCCACTCCACAGGGCTGTTGAAGTCCTTCAACACCCACGGGTGGTCCAGCAGGTGCCGAACAGTCACACGACGCTTGGGCTCCACCTACAGGTCACACAGTGAAAGGACAACCGGAGAAATGCAACAACAAAAAAAAAATATAAATCAGGAAATATCAGTGGACAAATATATAGTAATATAATATAAACTGTAGTTTCACTTAATGCTATAGAAAGTAAATGCATTGAAGAGAAATTCCAAAGCACATGAACATTTAAGCAGTAGAGAGGAAAGTAAACTGAAGGATAGTGTACCTGCATCATCTGGTTGAGAAGCAGAACACTGCCAGTGGACAACCAAGCAGGATTATCATAATCACCCCTCTAAAAGAACAACAACAACAACAAATTCTCACACACACGCCTTACAAATCAGAGATATAATCACAAAAAGACGTTGTATACCTTAGTATACGTTCTTGGGTGTTTTGGGGTTAAATATGTGGTTGACACTAGGGCTGGGCGATAAGCCAAAATCTGCTATTCCAATATAGGTAATTTAATAACTTGATAATGACATATATGTCACGATATAGCATGTTTTCTGGTAATTTAATAGTCTATATAAAATAACCACATGGTAAAGCATATTCTTGTAGGCGCCTATTTGATTTAAATACTTGAGAAATGTACTTAAAGAGTATTTTCTCTTTTTTTCCATCACTTTACTGTAATGCAGAATCTAGTCTCATATCCCGATATCATCAACATATTGCCCAGCCCTAGTTGACACTCACATTTGAACCCTCACTCAATGAATTCATGAATGCCAGAACATGTTTTTACATCCTAATCTAAAAACAGACTCCACACCGTGATCTTCCTATAGAGGACCATGCAGTTGTCGTCGTCGAATGGCAGGTATCCACAGAGGAGGGCGAAGAGCAGCACTCCCATGCTCCACACGTCTGCCTGAGTGGGGGGGTACACAGCACAGATCAGCCCAGAGACACCGAGGGACAACCACAACATCACAGCCATTTAGCAGACACTTTGACCAAAAGGGCCTTGGAGTGAACTCCAGAAACAGGTAATTAAGCAGTAGGTAGTGGTTAGGCATTTTGCTCAGTGGTCAAGTCAAGTTAATTTAATCACAGTTACAGTCTCAAGGGGCTTTTAAGATGCCTACATGTAAGCTGCAGACGTTTGGGGGATCCAACCCAGTACCTTTCAGCTTGAGGACATGAGGACTGCTTGTGTAAATGGTAAAAGGTACCGTACAGCCCTTTCTAGCCATAATCTGGTGAAACACCAATTGAACTCAGCACAAGTTAAATCTGAACTCCGCATTCACTGGTCCAAGTGTAACTCTAAAGTTAAAAGTGGTAGCAGTGAATGGGCAGCAACCAGTGTTCAGAATGATATTGTGCCCAGTCGCAGATTCTCTGCCTCTCTTTCCGTCTCTCTCTCTCTCTCTCTCTTCCTCACCTCTGAGCCGATGTAAGACTTGCCCTGGATGAGTTCAGGAGCGGCGTAGGCAGGGCTCCCGCAGCAGGTCATCAGTTCACTTCCCAGACCTCCCTGCAGCACCAGGAAACACAGGATGAGCACAACGGACCCGTTTATGTTGTACACAGTTCCTCCTTAACTTGTTCCACCCACAGTATTGTTCTGCTATGTCGTTCTGATCAATATCTTTACCGGGAACAATAAAGTGTCAATGTATAATCTAATTTTTAAACAAATCATCATCATCATCATCATCATCATCATCATCATCATCATCATCATCATCATCATCATCATCATCAAAAAAAAGAGTAAATATAGAAATAGGACATGAACTCTAATGGCTATCCAGTGATGCTGTCAATTAAGCTATTTACACTAGTTTAATTGACCAAGCCTTTGCTTTTTTTTAAGCGGCAAATATTTTGTGTTAAAATACATGAATTGATTGTCAAAATCATAACCAATTCATTTTTAGCCAATCAACTAATCGACTCATTGTTTCTTTCAGCATTACTCATTAGATCTAAAACAAGGAACCAAGTGCCTTAAAGTAAACAACTCAGGAAACAAATAAGCAGAAGTATTTGGCACGCAACCATTTAAACGACATCTGTCTCAAGTTCACAGAGAGAAGGGCTGGAGTGGGAAATATACCTTGGGTTTGGCACAAAGACCAAAGTCTATGAGCTTCAGGTTGTGGTTTTCGTCTATCAACAGGTTCTCCTGAAAGCCGTCAAGAGAAAAGAGGACAACATGCATCAGCCCATACAACCACACTAACTCCAGAGGTGTGTGTATACGTGTCATCATACGAACTTACACTATGCGTTATGTATGACTTGGCAATAAGGCAAGGTTCAACAACTACAAAAGCCAAAGAATTGGCTCATGAAGTTAGTCCATAACATAGTTTAATGGACTTTCTATTATGGATCTCTTGGTTACGGTTATTCTTTTTCTTTTTCCATCAGTTATATTTATGTGGAAATGTTTGATGTACACCGCACAGATACACACATGGCAGCTGGTTTTACCGGTTTAAGGTCCCTATGTGCATAGCCCTGGCTGTGGACGTAGGCCAGCGCAGAGACTATCTGTCGGAAGAACACCCTGGTCTCCTCCTCCGACAAGCGGTCCTTGGCGATGATGTAATCAAACAGCTCTCCCCCTGGACAGTACTGATGAGATACAACAGATAAAAGGCAGATATGGTATGATATGGACAAACGTAAACCGTTTAATTCAAGGAACGAGCGTGTACGCGTGTCCGTCCGTGTTTACCTCCAGCACTATGAATATCTTGGAGGTCGTCTCTATCACGTGGTACAGGCGGCAGACATGCTGGTGGCTCAGGTTCTTCATGGCTTCGATCTCCACTTTCACCCTGGGCAGATCCTCCTGCGGCGAGGCACAGGGGGAAGAAAACGGTCACCGCTGCAACATTGATGCAAGGCTACGCCAATCCTTTTGAAGAGGAGAGGACGGTTGAAAGGTCGGTGGGACGGCAAGGGGGCAAAGCTTACCCCTAGCTCTTTTTTGTCCATGATCTTGATGGCGACCTTCTCTCCCGTCAGGAGATGTCGCCCCAGCTTCACCTTGGCAAAGCCCCCTGGGAAAAAAAACAGCATGCAAAAGGCAACACATCAGCAGAAAGTTGTTGACATGGATGGGCCATCATAAAAATACGTTTTAACAAACACACTCAATATCGGCCTGCACATTACCGGCGCCAATGGTCTCGTAGACCTCATAGTATCTGGTCAGCTCCTCCGCTCCGCGGGGGTCGCTCCTCTCCACCGGCATCACCGTAGCCTTGACAACAAGACGAGGACAGCAAGCAGTTATTAGATATAAAGATAGATGGATAGATGGATATAGATAGATGGATAGATGGATAGATAGATAGATTACTTTATTTGTCCCTGAAGGGAAATTAGGTTGTCAAAGCAGTCCGGTATTTGAATACAATAAAATACAATAGAATAAAACACTGAGGTAGAAAAAATAAAAACAAAAATAAAAACACAGAATAGGACAAATAAAACAAGAAGATAAATAGGTAGATAAAGTGCAGTGGCAAGATGATGGTGTCATGGATACGACGTGAATGATGAAGCTCTCAGGGTGGGGAAAAAAATTAACCTTTAGCCTTTTTACCACCGGCCCAAGCCACCTAATAGATTAGCATTGTTTTTTTTAGGGGGGGGGGGGCTGGTGAGTGAAGTAAATCTACCAGCCACTTATTTGGCTAGCGTTAGTTTTGTGATCTGGATATGTAAAAATGACCGATCATGGATCACCGACAAAAATATGTTTACATCAATAAGTACCTGGTTATTGAGCGGTAAGTCTGCAGCGCGACGCGCTCTAATAACAGCGCCGACTAGACAAGTGAAACATGAACCGTATCTATTTAAATGCGAAATATCCGCAAACCAACCTTCAATGAATGCAAAATCCGCAAGTTGTGTTTTCGTCAGCATAAAAGTGGACATCCGACGCACGCCCCGAGTCTGAAATTTGAATTTCCCACTTCTACGTCGACGAACAAATTCTACTTCCGGTGTAACCGTCAGGTGTCTCCCTCTTCCGGTGCGGGTTCGCTACTGCAGCTACGTCCGCGGTTTTCTTATGTACGACCTTTGTGAGTATTCATCACGTTTTAGAAACGATAAGTCTAAACATGAAACACACACACAAAAAAAGAAAGGTGTTTTATGGTTTTTAAGCCTTTCAGCTGTTTGTGTCCTCACCTGTAAACGCCCCCCCCACCACCACCATCAAAACCACAGGCAGTCTATAATTAGAAAAGGTCAAAGGTGAGCGAAAGGACCAGTGGCTGTGCCTCAACAGACCGCGTAAATGTCGACCGCCTGACCCGACCGTGTAATCACCGCCGCCGCCGAACGACGACTCTCACTCACTTGCCACAGTTGTGCAGTTTTATGAAGTTTTACAGGCGAAAACGCTCTCTCCCCCCCGTGAGAGGATTCGGCCCTTTTTTCGTTGTGTGTGTGTGTGTGTGTGTGTGTGTGTCTTCCCATCCTCTTCGTCACACGTCTCCACGGTGCCCGCAGGTGTCGACTGACCTCGCCGAGGCCACCCACCTCTGACTCGCAGACGGACGGCGTCCTTTAAAAAAATACCCACATCTGCATCTACAGACTCTTTTGTACCTTGCGCCGACGTCCACATCAGAGTAACGCCTAGACGGGTTCGACGAAAGCAAAGCAAAGAAGGAGAAGAGAGAGGACAGATTTAGCCAACGGAGGGGGTGGTGGTGGTGTGTGTGTGTGTGTGTGGGGGGGGGGGGGTTCGAGGCAAGCCTCAGTGATTGATTGATCAGTGTTTCTCCGTGTATTTTTTCCTGGTTGTTAGTGAAGGAGCCGGTCGTTAGGGAAGTAACCGGTGGTTAGGGGGGGATCTCCAGGTGTCGCTGGGATGACGAAACCCCTCATTAGGGTTTTGGGGGCAGCTGGCCAGGAGGGGACACTGGGACATCAAACAGGCCACAGCTGCAGGGAGGTGGAGGGGAGGGGAGGGAGGAGAGGGGAGGAGAGGGGGGGGGGAAATGGAAAGTAGAGAAGACGACAAAAGGCACAGGAGGGAGAGAGAGAGAGAGAGAGAGGGGTTAGGGGGTATAACAAGAGTACAGTGGATGAAGCAGAGTGCGGTAGAAGGGGATAGTTTCAGGGCAAGTCTGAGGGAGGAAGAGATAAACATAAAATTCAAGACTCCTCAGATGTCATTATCGCCTCTTAATGTTGGCGGTTAGGTTTCACGCGCGCACACACACACACACACGCATGCGGTATATCGAGCTTACCACATGGTTGGGTCATGTGTCAGGTTAATTTGATACAGGGATACATTCCTATATGTGAAGCCGTCAAACAGTTATTTACAAAATGATACAGACCTTTTGAAGCACGGTATCCTCGTTCACTTTATTATTCTTTCAATAACACTTTGTTATTTCACGTTGTATCTTATAAAGGGAACCTGGCAGGGGCCAACGCCCATTGATTTACAATATGTCCAATATGGAGTTACAATATGTTACAAATATTTTTGCAATAGGCAGTGAACGTATGACTTCATACAGATTTGGGCCTGGGGGCCCTTATAGATGTGATGTTTTGAAACTTAAAAGAGGGCCACTTTCATGTGGCCCTCATGTGTCGGTTCATGTGTCAGTGTATGTGTGTGTGTGTGTGTGTGTGTGTGTATGACGGTATGTTATTATACAAGGTGTTGCTGTGCCACTCACACACGCATGCACGCACGCACACACACACACACAGACACACACACACAGAACCACCGTGAATGTATATACATTGGAGTCGTCTTTCAGTGCTCTCATACTGCTCCATGGAGGCCCACCGGGTCAAAGGTCATCCCACGCGCTACGTCATGGTCTGTCAATGGATTAGCCGTGTACTTATTGGTGAGGCTTTATCCACACACACACACAGACACGTGTCAAACACATATTCATAAATACATCTGCGTTCACACGGACACACGCAACGCCCCGCCAAATGTTCATATCATCATATTCACGATTGTACAAACACGCACACACACACACACACACACGCACGCATAGCACACACACGCGCACACAAAATTCCATTATAATTCATTAGACGAATGGTCCAACAAACTTGCGAGCAGCTGCGCCATGGATCAACTGGACAGACAAAAGACATTCAATATATTAAAAAAAAAAAAAAAAAAGTCTTCAAAGTAATTTCATTTTGCGCAGACAAAATGCAGAAATGATAAGCGGCAACTCTTCGCCATCACTTCATCTTTTATTCTAGCCGCTGCCTCGTACCTTGCGCGGAACAACGGCGAATACTTGTGTTTCCTGATAGTTACACCTCCCGTTCGGTTCTCCCCTCCTCGCTGCTGCTGCAGACCAGTGGAAAAACATCCAGCGCCAGCTCTTGTAACATTGCGTAGCCTATACTTACGGTGCTTGAGATCAGGAGTCTCTGCCCAGAACTAAAACATCCAGGCAGGGGGAATATATTGCATCCATATGTTGTTTAAATCTCTTTAAATCATTTGTGTCTATCCAAATATTACCGTTAGCTCTCTCTGAGAGCCGAAATCCGGGCTGAAGCCAGGAGGAGGTGGGGGCGTATAGAGTGTATATGGCCTTGACTCCCGGCCAGCGGATTTATAGTCAACTCTAATCTATCAGGTATATGGAGTGGAGTGGAGTGGGGAAACCCGGTTATTAGGAACCGGGCATCTCCCCTGGTGAGGTGACTCACTGCTGAGAGAGAGGGTTCCTAATCACTACTGTAGTGCTCACAATCTTGGGTTTTAACTGCATGTTCACGATGAATAAGAGACAGAGATGGGATGGTGCTGGTGGTGGTGGTGGTGGTGGTGGTGGTGGTGGTGGTGGAGGTGAGGAGGAGGTGGGCTTCTTGATCAGAGTAACAGCGATCCGAAAAAGCAAGAGAACAATAATCGATGAGTGCGTTTGGTGTATCTGTTGCAGACTAGTCTGTTGTGGTCGTCTCTCTGGGTTGAATAAAAGCGAGGCTGTGGTGAGGTAAGAGTGGCTGGCACCGCATCGCTTGGCACTGTGTGTGTGTGTGTGTGTGTGTGTGTGTGTGTGTGTGTGCGTGTGTGTGTGTTTGAGGCTGGGCACATTGGGCACGGGGGTGTGTGTAGACCCAGTGACCTCGATCGTAAGGGACACCCTGATAGAAATGTCAGTGGTTCTATGAAAACACAACTACAGAGACAGAAAAGGAAGTAGAATCACCTCTCTTCTGATCTTTTTTTTGTTATTACTATTTTCAAATCATTATCTAACTGAAAGCAAGAGAGGAAGAAGTTGAAGAGGAAGAGGAGAAGTTTGTGGCAGAGTAGGATTAAC
>JAOPHQ010002043.1:17500-120894 GCA_030340625.1 Merluccius polli
CGGAGCTGTGCGGCGTGCTGGAAGTCCCCGTGACCAAGGCCTCCTGCCAGCTCAAGATCTGCAGCCAGTGGCAGATACGCTCTGAGTGGAGCTCGGTGAGACGCAGGACAACATAGACAGATATGCATATGCAGTACATAAACAGATTACATATACATGTATGTGTACATAAACAGATACATATACACACAAATGCATGCACATCCAGAGACATACTTACACACACAAAGAAAACTCATGCATTAGCTCAAAATAGACCAGTTTTGCAAATGCAATTGACTGCCAATAGATGAGATGTGACATTTTCTCTGTCTGTGTCTGTCTCTCTCTCACTGTTCGCTGCCATATAAACAGATTACATATACATGTATGTACATAAACAGATATACATATACAGCACATAAACAGATTACATATACATGTGTACATGTACATGTACATAAACAGATACATATACACACAAATTCATGCAAATCCAGAGACATACTTACACACACACAAAGGCAACCCACCAAGAAAACTCACGCATTAGCTCAAAATCCAACAGTTTTGCAAATGCAATTGACTGCCAATAGATGAGATGAGACATTTTTCTCTGTCTGCGTCCGTCTCCCTCTCTCAGTGTTCGGTGCCGTGTGGGGTGGGCCAGCGCAGCAGGGAGGTGGTGTGTGTGGGCGACCAGGGGGACGTAGAGGAGGACTCAGAGTGTAACCTGGCCATGAAGCCCGAGACGCTGGAGAACTGCGACATGGGAGCCTGCGCCCGCAGCTGGTTCACCTCCCCCTGGAGCAGGCGGGTGAGGGGCTCATATGGGCCTTTATGACCTATGGCATGATGGACCATGTACCAGTTTATATAGGATAATATAGCATAGTGTGATGTGGTGTGATATGGTTTAGTATAGTATATTGTAGTACAGTATAGTTTAGTTCAGTTTAGCATACCGTATTATAGTTTAGTTCCTTTAGTTTAGTTTAGTTCAGTATAGTATATTGTAGTACAGTATATTTAGTTCAGTTTAGCATACCGTATTATAGTTGAGTTAATTTAGTTATGTTAATTTAGTTTATTTTAGTTCAGTATAGTATATTTGTAGTACAGTACAGTACAGTTTAGTTCAGTTTAGCATACCGTATTATAGTTTAGTTAATTTAGTTGAGTTAGTTTAGTTTATTTTAGTTCAGTATAGTATATTTGTAGTACAGTACAGTACAGTTTAGTTCAGTTTATCATAACGTATTATAGTTTCTTTCCTTTAGTTTAGTTTAGTTCATTTAGTTTATTTTAGTTCAGTATAGTGTATTTGTAGTACAGTACAGTATAGTATAGTTTAGTTAGTTTAGTTTAGTTTAATTCAGTATAGTATATTGTAGTACAGTATATTTATTTCAGTTTAGCATACCGTATTATAGTTTAGTTAATTTAGTTTAGTTAATTTTAGTTCAGTATATTTGTAGTACAGTACAGTATAGTATAGTTTAGTTAGTTTAGTTTAATTCAGTATAGTATATTGTAGTACAGTATAGTTTAGTTCAGTTTAGCATACCGTATTATAGTTTAGTTAATTTAGTTTAGTTTAGTTCAGTATAGTATATTTGTAGTACAGTACAGTACAGTATAGTTTAGTTCAGTTTAGCATACCGTATTATAGTTTAGTTAATTTAGTTTAGTTAGTTTAGTTTAGTTCAGTATAGTATATTGTAGTACAGTATATTTAGTTCAGTTTAGCATACCGTATTATAGTTTAGTTAATTTAGTTTATTTTAGTTCAGTATAGTATATTTGTAGTACAGTACAGTACAGTATAGTTTAGTTCAGTTTAGCATACCGTATTATAGTTTAGTTAATTTAGTTTAGTTATGTTCATTTAGTTTATTTTAGTTCAGTATAGTATATTTGAAGTACAGTAGCATAGTTTAGTTTATTTAGTTTAGTTTAGTTCAGTATAGAATATTGTAGTGCAGTATATTTAGTTCAGTTTAGCATACCATATTTTAGTATAACTTAGTTTAGTTATGTTCTGGTTAGTTTAGTTTAATTTCTGTTCAGTTTAGTTTCATCCAGATCTGTTGAGTGTTGTTCTGTTCTGTACTTTATTGACTGGGAGATTTGTTTTGCAGCAGGGCACACAAAATATAATAGCTGCAAAAATCACATGAATACAGGACAAACAAGGTCAGTGTACCTAAATGGTATCACGCAGAGACGCAGAAAGGGGCATTTGTTGAGGCACTCCAGCACTTTGGCTTTTTACATGATAACACCATGTCCAAGTTTTTTTAAAGGCCTTCTTTCACTGTTCATTCTGAGTGACTGCCTTGCATCAACAGAATACTTCATTTTCTCCCCCCCAAGGATAACACACACACCCAAGGTCACTCAAGAACATCTCACAGCTCCCAAAGTAAATATGGGCATGTGCATGTATTTAACACAAGAAAATGTGTTATCACAAATGTGTGCGTGTGTGTATGTCTTTGCGTGCATGCGGGCGGGCGGGCGGGTGTGTGTGTGTGTGTGTGTGTGTGTGTGTGTGTGTGTGTGTGTGCGTGTGTTTCCTCCACCTCAGTGCTCCGCAGAGTGTGGCGAGGGCAGTCAGACCAGGACGGCGGTTTGCCTGATGGATCATGTGACCGACCTCCCGTTGGACAGCTGCGAAGGAGCCCGCCCGTCGGAAGTGACGACGTGTAACCTGGGGCCGTGTGAGGAACGTCTGGAGTGGTACACTGGCCTCTGGGGACAGGTAACCCCTGGCACACCTGCACGGAAACACAAAGCTGTGCACGCATGGTCACGTTTGGTACAAATGAATAAACTGGTCTAACTTGTGTTTGTGTATGTCTGTTTCCTTGTCTGTATGTATGTATGTGTGTGTGTGTGTGTGTGTGCGTGTGTGTGTGCGCTGTGTGTGTCTTAAGTGTTCAGCAGAGTGTGGGAATGGCACTCAGACACGCGGTGTGGCTTGTCTGCTCAACAGCAACGGCAGCATGGAGGTGGTGGATCAGCTGAAATGCTCCCACCTGCCCCAACCAATCACCTCTCAGCCATGCTTCCTGGCGCCATGCGGGGGGCGATGGTACGCCACGGACTGGAGTGCAGTAAGTATTACATACATGTCATTATTATTATGATTATCTTTATTACCCCCCCCCCACACACACACACACACACACACACACCTCTAAAACCATGAACATTTAAACACATTCAACTCATGGCATTTTTTTTTATATCACACTTACACATACTGTCACGCTGCAATCGCATTTCAAGCCTTCATGCTCGCAAGTAATGTCTTTAGCTCAGGTTCAGTCTGTTTGCCGTGACACATTGTGGTTGCACAAGGCCAGAGAACAGAGTTTTTGTTCGGGGTCTAGAAACCCATATGGAAGTGGCCCAAAGAATCAGACTTGAAAAGATCAAAAATCCACATTACGCAAAAAAATCCACATGTTGGGCTCTGTGTACTTGATCCCTATAAGCCATCATCTCAATAACAAATGCTGCGAAGAGAGAGAGAGAGAGAGAGAGAGAGAGAGAGAGAGACCCACTCAGAGACGCTCCTCTTGACCCTAGTGCTCGGCGTCCTGCGACGGAGGCTACCGCGTGCGCGAGGCCCGCTGCCTGGCCGACAACGTCGCCTCCAGCGACCGCTGCGACCCCGCCGCCGCCCCGCAGAGCCGAGAGGAATGCAACGCCTGGCCCTGCGTCAGTGAAACCGGTGAGACCTCACCACCACTATTGGGGGTCAGGCAGGCCTCACCAGAACTACGAAATGTAAAAACGATTGTGGGTGGTACTTCGTAGGGTTATTACCGTTATTTGTAGTGATGGACACGCCTGTTCTTTAACCACCACTATTGTGGGGCTGCAGGGACTGAACCCACCTCCACCTCTTGACCTCTTGACCTTTTGACCTCCATCCCTCTCCCCAGACTCCTCCTGCCGGGACCAGTACCACAACTGTGCGGTGGTGGTGCAGGCGCGGCTGTGCGTCTACCCCTACTACAGAGGCGCCTGCTGCGCCGCCTGCTCCAGCGCGCCCAAGCCTTACGCCCACAGGTTCCTCAACAAGCACATCCGCAGGTGATCCTGCCACCGACCCGTTTCACAGAGGGCCGCGTGGGTCACCGTGGGTCGTCGAGCTATAAAGGTCCAACGCGGGGCAGTGCGGTGCGGCATTTCGGCGTCTCTTCGCCGCCCGTCGAGGGGGAAACCGGTAGAGCGAGGGCACCGAGAAGTACAGGTTCTCACGCAAGAGAGATTGATTAATGCAGGGGGGGGGGGAGATCAAGTGGGGGGGGGGGGGGGGGGAGGGGGGAAATATATAAGACGAGTAAAACATGAGCAGTTTGAGCAATGACTGCTGTGTGTTCTTGCGAAATGATCCGTTTCCTTTGGTTTACAGTCACAGTCTCAGTCAATCAGGGCCTCCTGGTTGACCACCATCATCATCCAACAGCTAATCTAATGGGGGTTGTTAGTAACCGTGTATGGTTCTAGTGGGGGTGTGTTTCGGTCCTCAGTGAATATGTTAATATTATATTAATAAAATTTAGTAGCCTAATGTACTTTTATTTCCTCCTTATCCTATATTTATTCCCAATAAATCCTAACCCATCGCGGTAACTCAGTTGTTTGCTGCCTGTAGTCCTTACTAGGAACTTAAAGCACTATTATATCATCTTGACACACACACAGGGCCCGTCAGACAGCATACCTACATTGCCTCTGTAATCTTAGGTTACCTTCCGCTCGGTGGATAATGGCTCCTTGTTATACTTGGGAGCGTTTGCATGGGCTGGTATGATGAGGCTCACGCCAAACGCCTTCAATATTTCGTGAAAGCAAAATTGTTCCGCTTTGGAAACGGCCGTAGCCTAAGTGGAAACTTTCTGAGTTGTTTTGAATGTGCATGAGGAAAATCTGTTGCAATAATTTACAACCAGTCCTTAAGCAGCCACCATAAGAATCACCTGCCAGTTAAAAAACAAACAAACGTTCGGTTAGTTATCAACACATTGCAGTTCCCAGAAAACACTGCTGGATGCGGCTGTAGTGATGTATTTGTTTCGATTGGCAGCATCTGTTGTTGCTCCTTCTCTTCTGTGTAAAGCGGTGGTTAGCCTTGAAAACTTGTATAAATCATTCCATTCATGTGGTCTGCAAATGGTCTCTAAAACCCACAGTATAACGTCAAAATGTACTCACCAAATAACCAAGTACCTCCACCAGGCACTTAAAACGTGCAGTAATTCCCCAAGGTATGCATGCTAAATTGAATACGAGTACACATTTGTTTTCCCTTTGCCAACACATTGTTAGTAAATCAAAGCAGGACATGCCAAAAGAAGGGACCAACACAGCCTATGCGCTATTCATTCAAGATGGTAATACCATTGCTTTAATGGGACAGCCAGGTCAACAGCATGTAGAAGGCCATTATTCAATCACAAGAACTGAAAAACACAGACTCATTAAAACGGTACACCCATCAGCAAACGCACAGAGCAATTGGTTTGTTTGTCTTGTTTTTGTAAAACAACTCAGCAAAAAAAGGTAGTGGGGAGACCAATAACCTTTTACATGTCCTCCTCTCCACCGGTGACCGTTCTCTGCTGCTGTACGTTTTTTTTTAACAAGCGTTCATCTGGTACACACAATGCCCCCCCCCCCCCCCCCCCCTCTTCTTATTGATGCAACGCTGCATTGGTAGGTCCGTGCTTGTAAGCCGTCGAGGAAGCGTGTGAAGGGGGTAAAGCAAGAGTGCTCAGGGTGAGGCTGGGCCTTTGGCATTGCGTGTTGTCGAGCTGAAGGGTGTGGTGGGCCACGTTTGCCATCATCCATATGTATCCTGATTGACTCCGAAACACATTCAAGTCTCTCGCAAGACATTTTTTTTTCTTTCCTTCTTCTATTTGTTCAACTGTGTGTGTGTGTGTTGGTTTTTTTTTTTAACAGAACTGGATTTAGTGAACAAAGATGGCAGAGCCGAGTCCAGTTTTCCTCTTCATTTGATGGCTGTTTTCACTTAAGTCCTTGGCATTGGTTTGCAGGCGGCGAGATGAGTTGTGTTGTGGTGTGGTTCTGTGTGGGGCGTTTGGTGCGGACACACACTCCAGAAACACTCGTTACCTTTCTCCCCATTGTCCTGGATTCCAACAATCGTTATTGTATACAAATCAGTTGTGAAAATACAAGGGTAAGTAACATTATCCACCATACTTGTAAACGACAAAAAAATATAATTTTCTTCACCCCCCCCCTCCCCATCTGATTTGTGTAGCTTATCAAATGAAAGAACTGTTGTTTACTCTTTTTAAGCATCGTACCAACATTCATGATTTCAATACTGTTGACGTTGTACAAATACATAAATATAATATACATAATACAGTACACTGTATAAAATAAAAACTGATAGTTTTCTAATATGATAAATCACCAGAGGCGAACCCAGAAAACATTATTTTTGACACTAGGCAAAAACACTAGTAGACTTACGCCCTGAGGTCCAACGATAGAAAGCCATGTCTTCAATCATCCTACGCCCTGCATAGTGCACTACTTTAGATGAGACCAAGTAGTGTGCTAAATGTAGGCCTGTAGACTTAAATGTATGTCCTGTGGGGGACACGGTCCATGTGATATATATGAGAGTGCGCTAGTTTAGGTCAAAACCATATGATCTGGGCTGCAAGATACGACGTTATGGAAAACTTGAAGGCACAAACATCTGAGGCAGCACATACCTCGATAATCAAACGGTTCAACAGTTGTGGTGTCAAGGGAGTAAACGGAAGAAAAAGAAGGAGGAATAAAGACGAGAAACACGGTTTCTGAAGAGGTTAAGATCTGAGAGCGACGAGGCAGTGAGTCAAGAGAAGTTAAGGCCAATTTTAGACATCGCCCAATCAGAATGTTGCGACAGCTAAGACGATGTTAGACCTGACCAATCACACAGGTTTATTGTACAATGTGAGAAGATTTAAGTAGCATTGAAAACTATTCTTTTTGTCTGGCCTCCAACATAGCTATCTTCTCTCAAGGTTCAGTCAATTATATTAAACAAGGCTATTTTTTTTTTTGTTCTTATTTGAAAGGTTGTCATTATGCACAATAATATATAAATGTATGTTACAAGAATATACACAGATTTCAGTTTATAATCTTAGTAAGGAATACATCCAAGCATTCAGGGTGAGGACTTTGGCTTTGAAAAAGTTATTTAACATACCAACAAAAACGTTCACACGGAGAACGCGTCATACAAAGGGAGGATATGATCACAGAATAGAACGGAAACTAAATGGCCGATATGCAGCAACGACGTCGCCGGTGACAATTCGCTCAAGCAGTACCACTTCTTCACGACGACTCTGTTAGACTCCTCCCACCCCGTCACATCCGGCGTGTACTCCGCGGACAAATCTCAGAGCGCTATTGGGGGTGAAGGAATACAAAACAAAACAAAAGAGGGCTTTTCTCTAAGGGGTGAAGTTCAAGTTTGTCACCCCCCCCCCCCTGTGTGCAAGTCAGTATAAAAAAAATGCTACAACTCTTTTGACACTGTTGTCAACAAACAAAGGTTCAGGGCAGGCCAAGTCCCTAATAGAGTTTACCAAATAAAACATAAAAAAATGGGCAGGTGGTGATGGTGGTGGTGGTGGTGGGGGGGGGGGGGGGGGCAGGGGGTTGGAAATTGGCAGGACACGTTGCTTATTCGTTGCCATGCCATTTCAACCCTCGGCATGGACAAGCCCTTCTGGAGCCTAGGGCAGAACATCGCGGCTCTGCACAACAGCTCTCGTTCAAATTATTATTATTATTTTGTATACCATAGAGCTCTGTTCTCAGTGGCGGACGCCGGACGTCCTCGCTCTTCCGTTCCCACAGCTGCCATCTGGGGGTGGTAGACGCCTTTTCATCGTAGTCATCTCTCCATGCCGTCCGCTCCTCCCGCCGGCACTCCCCGTCCGTCCGCTCGCTCGTCTCACTCGCTGTCGGTCTCCAGGTCCGAGTCGGACCACTGCACGGGGCTCAGTTTGCCGTTGCGCTGGGCGTACTCGATGATTGCCGTGTAGCAGAAGTAGTACTGGTCCCAGGTCTGGATGCTGAAGGCGCGCTGCGTGCGCATGCGACGCACCGTCTGCCTCACGTCCACCGTGCCCGTGTCCTCCAGCCGCGACAGGCAGATGTCCAGTGTGCAGAACGTACCTGTCACACCGCCGGGAGAGAATCAGCAAGACCGCTCTCTTCCGTTCCCACACCACTATACATTCATATACATATATATATATATATATATATATACATACATACATATATATACATATACACACACACATACACTCACCGGCCACTTTATTAGGTACACCTGTCCAACTGCTCGTTAACGCAAATTTCTAATCAGCCAATCACATGGCAGCAACTCAATGCATTTAGGCATGTAGACATGGTCAGGACGATCTGCTGCAGTTCAAACCGAGCATCAGAATGGGGAAGAAAGGTGATTTAAGTGACTTTGAACGTGGCATGGTTGTTGGTGCCAGACGGGCTGGTCTGAGTATTTCAGAGACTGCTGATCTACTGGGATTTTCACGCACAACCATCTCTAGGGTTTACAGAGAATGGTCTGAAAAAGAGAAAATATCCAGTGAGCGGCAGTTCTGTGGGCGCAAATGCCTTGTTGATGCTAGAGGTCAGAGGAGAATGGCCAGACTGGTTCGAGCTGATAGAAAGGCAACTGTAACTCAAATAACCACTCGTTACAACAGAGGTATGCAGAAGAGCATCTCTGAACGCACAACACGTCGAACCTTGAGGCGGATGGGCTACAGCAGCAGAAGACAACACCGGGTGCCACTCCTGTCAGCTAAGAACAGGAAACTGAGGCTACAATTCGCACAGGCTCACCAAAATTGGACAATCGAAGATTGGAAAAAACGTTGCCTGGTCTGATGAGTCTCGATTTCTGCTGCGACATTCGGATGGTAGGGTCAGAATTTGGCGTCAACAACATGAAAGCATGGATCCATCCTGCCTTGTATCAACGGTTCAGGCTGGTGGTGGTGGTGTAATGGTGTGGGGGATATTTTCCTGGCACACTTTGGGCTTATTGGTACCAATTGAGCATCGTGTCAAAGCCACAGACTACCTGAGTATTGTTGCTGACCATGTCCATCCCTTTATGACCACAGTGTACCCATCTTCTGATGGCTACTTCCAGCAGGATAACGCGCCATGTCATAAAGCGCGAATCATCTCAGACTGGTTTCTTGAACATGACAATGAGTTCACTGTACTCAAATGGCCTCCACAGTCACCAGATCTCAATCCAATAGAGCACCTTTGGGATGTGGTGGAACGGGAGATTCGCATCATGGATGTGCAGCCGACAAATCTGCAGCAACTGCGTGATGCTATCATGTCAATATGGACCAAACTCTCTGAGGAATGTTTCCAGTACCTTGTTGAATCTGTGCCACGAAGGATTAAGGCAGTTCTGAAGGCAAAAGGGGGTCCAACCCGGTACTAGCAAGGTGTACCTAATAAAGTGGCCGGTGAGTGTATATATACTGTACATACACACACATTGATATCGATTTTTCAAAAGTCAAGGTATGAGCTCACCTTTAAAATCTCAACTGACAAAACCCCAGACCAAAGGAGAATGATATGCATGTCTTACTAAAACGCATAATAATGGAAGTGCTATGGATGCTATACCTGTGCGGCCAATACCGGCGCTGCAATGGACAACCACGGGCGGCCCCCCGGGGGGTCCCGTCCAGCTGGAGCCCAGGCTCCGGACGGCCGCCTCCTGCCTCTGCTGCACGTGCTCACGGAAATCCAACATGGCCGACGCACACTTGGGTACTCCAAAGTCAGGCCAGCTGACGTAGAGGTAGTGAGAGATCTCCCGTTTCTCACCGGTCTAACAGACAAGATGGCAGAGGAACGCAATCATAGGTTTAATCAATCTACACGTATGGCGGTTGGGGTTCAGTAACAGTGTAAAGTAGCTTGATAGAGCCATGTTAGGACACTGTTGATATTTAAATTGCTAGTATTATTAATACAAAATTAAAAGTATTATTAATACAAAAAAGGGTGCAACGATTCACATTTTAGTTAAAAAAGTTAAGACGCAGGGATTTCCTTACTCAAATTAAAAAAATTCATAGGTGCTAAATATGGACATTTTACCACTCAATACTGACAAACATTCAGGATTAGGCGCGACTACAATAATAACCATTCATGGGGTTATCGTGGGTTATGTGTGTGTGTGTGCGCGACCGGAGACTCACCTGTGTGTTGTACAGCTCCAGATGAGAGAGTTTGAAGTCCTGGAAACCCTGGATATGCATGTTCCTGACCAGGAAGTACCCGTGCTGCTCTGTCCTGCTCTCCTCGAGCGGCCAGTACTGTCCACACTTGACGCGCCCGCGCTCCACCACCCTGGGACGCGGCCAATAAGAAATCAAACTCACACTCTCTACCTCCTTCTTCCCCACCCCAACACAATGGCTGTGTCCCAAATGGAGGGCAGGGAGGCATCAAGTCATGTCTCAATTGAATATTTACAAAATATGCTGCTTGCTGATGGGCCTCCGACTAGGAAGGTTTTGAAGGCAGCATAGACGTATCCTGCGTTGGCCAAGATATCCCACAATCCCGTGGGCCCGCTCCAACGCTCCAACAAGAAAAACGAGCAGAGCCCAGAGTTTGTATACAAATAAGTTATATTTACTTAAGAAATCGACCGTTTAGTCACCGTTTAGTCTATTTAAATGTATAAGCTTATTTAAGAAATTTACTTCTGCAATGACCGACAGGTGGTAGTATAACCGTATGAACTGACGGATGTCAAGTGTCGGTATTTTGGCGACTTCATGACGTTGTGAGGCATTGCTGCCTTGGAAGTCCGTCTCAATCCAGGACTCCTTTACAGGTAACTTCATACAAAAACCGCTGCCTCCAAAGGATACTGCCTCGCTAGACGGCAAGGCAGCATGCAGCTGCCTTTGGTTTGGGACACAGCCAGCACATTGAGATCTCCAGAGCCTCACCTGGTGGTCATGACTATGAGCAGTACCGTTTGCTCCCAGACCATGCGCCAGAAGTCCTCGAAGGTCTTGGGCAAGGGACCTGCATTGCTGACATGAACACCGTTTGGTGAGTTTCGAGTTGCTTGATCCGAGTGGTTTGTTCTTTCCACTTTCGTTTCAGATTTTTTGGTTATAACAGACAAATGTGTCATATTTGAGTATTTGCTGAGGGAATACGGTGAAAACACGAGTACATACTCACCCTGAGTGGCAATGTAGGCATTGCTTCTCTTGTACCCATCCATGAAACTAGCATTGATGTAGTCTGATGTCTGAAGGAAGCACAACACTGGAGCGTTAGTGTCCGGAACACCGTCCTACTGCCCCCTTCTGGAGCTGGACATTCACTACCGACCACATGTGGTTCCAGCTGTGGCTTTCTCACATGAATAGAGTACCTAATTACACTAAGCGCTAGTTACTTATGCATGACAAATGGTTAACCCTAAACAACGGTAATAAAGGCTTGCTATGGAGTTGTATACCAATCATCATACCCACAACTGCTTTGCTTTCACGAGTAAATCTTTTCATCAACGACACATTTACTTACATAAGAAAAAAAAAATTCATGAATGTCCTTTTTACAAATAGTTAACCAGTATGCACACACCCCAGATGGATATTTAATCTCATGGGATACCGTGGACCGGCACTGTACACAGATTGTGATCCATTGTTCACTGTAGGCCAGCACCAGCTTGTTAAGCTTGTGCACTGAAACGTTGAACTGGTGCTAGGCTTGAAGTGCGAATAAGACCGGGACTTTACTCCACAAAACGTTCCCCTGTTGCTAGCCGCCCATTTAACCGCAATGCCGGAGGTACAAGGAAAGAATGCCAAGCTGTGTCAAAGGCGGGCCTGATAAGGATGTGTTTCGTTTTCTTTTACCTCATCCTCATCATCACACAGCTCACAGAGTCGCACTCGTGATTGGTCCAGGCAGAGCACGTCACTGTACCTATTCTTAATCTGATTGGCCAGCTTCCTGGAAAGATAAGACACAGAGGTTTGGGATAAAACTGACAGATCACAATTTTCTGGCATATATCTTCCACCCTGACAAACACTAGCGGGGGAATGTTCTGCATGTTTCCTTACTTGGAGTAGTCGAAGGTGCCGGCTGGTGGCTCCTTGCGGATCTCCTCGTACTCCTGGTAGATCCCCTTCTTCTTCCTCCTCTTCACGTGATCCACCAGGTCATTCACACTCATTCCTCCTGGCTCGGGCATGTGAACGGACACCTCCACGTAGGGGTCCTTCTCCTCTGGGTCCCAGGACGACGACAGCGCCGGACACCCGGGAGGACGGCTGCTGGGGCGGCCGCGGCAGAGCCTTCTGGGGCAGCGGCGGCACCCCTTCCTCGTCCTCGTCCTCCTCCGGGTCCTCCTCTACGTTATCGTTCTGAGGCGGGCCGGGGGAATCCGACTCTCTGCAGACGGGCGCGTCCCCGTTGAGGTTTTGATGCCCCGGGGGGGTGTCCGACTGGGGCGGCGGGCTGCGTCCGCAGCCATTCATGTTAGCATTGGGGCTGGAGCCGCCGCCGGCCATGTTGACCCCGCTCAGCGCAGAGCCGTTCCAGTGTTGGTGGTGGCCCAGCAGATACGGGCCTGCCGGGCCTCGAGTCCTGCCCTCAGACCCATCACAGTGGTTGTTGTGCGGGTTGGCGTTACGGTCGCCGTAGCAGTTGGAGTTAGTCACCGCCGGCTCGGGGCCCGGCGCCACATCCGTGTGTGCCTGGGACATGGTGGCACCGGCGCTCGTGTTGCCACACTCAAGACTGTAGGAACGCAGCAGGCTGCCCACGCAGTCATGTGTGGGCTGATCGTCCAGGGCAGGGTCCGTGTGGGCGTTGACACAGGACTGGATCCAAGCCACGTGGCTGTACTGGGACGTCCCGCCCAGGTGCTCAGGGAGGGACGAAACAGGGATGTGGTTGGCCAACTCGTGGGCTTTTACTGTGCACACCTGGCAAATGAGGTACAGAGGCGGCACGCGTCAATTCCAAGCTAGAGCCCTGAGCAAATAGTTGAGTGGTGTTTTACACAAGGCAGGATGCCACGGCAATAAAACTACTGATATGTCGTGAACATATCAGTAAACACATACACACCCTTTCTCTGAGTTTCTCACGGACGAAAAGACGAAGAACTGCGAAAGGCGCTCGGAACCAGAGAGGGGACGATACAATGAAGACGCATTTTAGACGAGCCGGAAACGCCCCCTATAGAAAGAAATGTGTAACAACACACAGTTTTTCAGCATTTCAGCAGTCAGCATTTTTGTTTTGTGCAAAAAACAGAACAACATACTTTTGCCATGACATGACAAGACATTTTGGTAACACTTTAGATTAGGGACCACATATTCACCATTAACTAGTTGCTTATTAGCTTTATAATGACTAATAAAGAGACAATATGCGTGCTTATAAGCAACTAGTTAATGGTGAATATGTGGTCCCTAATCCAAAAAGTTACCGTTGTAGAATACGGTCATGCAGAATAATGCATTGATAAGTGCTTTATAATGACTAATAAAGAGCCAATATGCGTGCTTATAAGCAACTAGTTAATGGTGAATATGTGGTCCCTAATCTAAAATGTTACCGTTGTAGAATATGGTCATGCAGAATAATGCATTGATAAGTGCTTTATAATGACTAATAAAGAGCCAATATGCGTGCTCATAAACAACTAGTTAATGGTGAATATGTGGTCCCTAATCTAAAGTGTTACCGAAATTTTATTTTATTTTTTTCTTTACCTTGAGCAAGTCAAGTATTTTGACACAGAGCTCGTAGTCAAAGTTCCCGTAGCTTGAGTTGGTCATGTCATAGATAAATATAAGACCGTCTCTTTGAGTTTGCAAGCTGGGGAGGGAGCAGAGAGATAGGATGACATTAATTACAGACAGATGAGAGGAGGGCAGATGCTCATTGGACAATCATTTGGAGAGACCCCAGAGGTAAGCCAGGAATACACTTGTATTCCCGACTAGAAACTACAGAGACTAAAGTTAAAGCATAAGTGAACCCCCCTGTTTCAGCTTGATTTCTAACACGACATTTTTAAAAATGGTCAACGACTAGTCGACTAGTTTAAAAGTAAGAAAACACTCTGAAAACAGTGATAGCAGTGAAAACAAATAGATTCAAATCTGCACATTGTGCAGATTTGAATCTATTTGAATCTAACATTTTCTGAAAAAATATTGGTTGTATTATAACAGCCATTTATAATGCTTAATCATGTTTTTCAATAACCAAATAAATGCGCTGAAAAGTGGCCCACTTGCATTATGACCATTGCACATTAGACAAAACATGAACACTCACTAAATAAAAGTTAGCCAATAATGTAGTAGTATTGAAATATTGAAAACAATATTTAATGGGAAAAAGGGAAAACAGTTGTCAAAGGCATTGTCTAGCTTTAGAGGTTTAAAACAAAATATCATCCAAAACAAATCTTTGTCTGTCTAGATATTTCTGTCTCATTAATTTTATCGATACGCTTACTCAGTCGTTCGCGTGAGCAGCCATTTGCTCAAACTCAGCAAGCCTAAAGAAAGTTAAGACATAAGTAGTAAATATAATCTCGCGGATCATGGTTACTTTACTGTGAAATGGACTGCATTGATTGACATTTCAACAAAGCGCCTCTGGAGCGACTACAGCTGAGCGCCGCCGCGTGTGTGCAGCAGAGTTCAATCCTTCAGCGGTAGTACAAGCTCGTTCATACATCCCTGGTTATTATATCTAATTAAAACGGGTAGGCCTATTTAAATGAAGTCACGAAAGACCAACTGATTGCGAATGGCAGCGCACCTGACATGACCGCAGTTACTGACTGGGGTGAACAACGCTGTTGAGAATTGTGAACTAGAAATAAATTAGATTTTTAAATTAATGATTGGATGCTTTGGGAAACTACACGTTGTTAAACATTGGTTAATAAGGCCTTTTAAAAGCATGGTCTACTTCTTATATGTAAAGTGTTTAAGACTATTTCTGGTGCTGACCACCAAGCGCAGTAACGACTAGTCGTTTAGTCGACTATGTGCGCACATCCCTAGACAAAATTGCATAGCATACTAAATTGAAGATTACAGAAGGCATTCTACAGTGTTTCCCCTAGATTTGTATTCAGGCCCAGTGGTATGCACCGAAAAAACCCTAAACAGGTGAGGTGCGCGAGATGGCATATCAGCGCAGTCGGCTTTTTTGCTTTCAAACTTTGGTTTGCTCGGCATAATATTATGCGCTCCGTAATAACTAATATCTAAAGCCGGAGTTAGTTAGTGTTAACTTAACCTTTCCCGGGATCACCTCTCTTTTTCCTCCGGCTTTAACACCGTTGCTTCAGCTTTACAGTTTTAATCTTCAACACCACTAGCCCCACCGCGGGCTGTCCCATTATACCCCATTATACACTTCACTGGTTTGGGACTGTCCCATTATATAAGATCGCTTTATTATGGAGCGTGAATATCTATTATCTTTCTAACTTTAACTCGGTTTGACGAGATTAATCCGCGGTGGATCAATCAACAGTTATGTTTTATTTGGTTATTATAATGCACATTATAAATAAAACCGCGATTGTTCGACAGAGAATTTGAGTCGACTGAGATCTCTGAAAAAAGATTTGACTAGTCGACATTTAGGGTACAGCCCTACTTAGTTAACCTTTGAAAGTTATAAAACTGTCCTGTGTCATCCATCTGAAAAAGGAGGATATAGACTCTGGCTAAAACGCTACAGTATGATATGGCTGTGCTTTCACTTCGCAGCAGTGGCTGCTCGCATTGCGTCAAGAGTTTCCCAAACCACAGCACCACACAGAGGCTCCCAAACACAAGTGATTATTGGTTTCCGAATGAACGGCTATCCGATGCGTATGTGTTGTTATTTTCTTTATTTTCTTAGCCTGGCGGGGGTCTCGTTGGCCCCTTCCGCCTGTACAATTATGTGGGGAAACATTGTACTGAGATGTTTAAAACACTTCACTGGTTTGGGAAGCTCCAGGTCTCTCCAATCTTAACATCACAGGGGTGAAAAGATTAACCGATACACATTGGAAAATAGATACAAGAGTCAGAGATACAAGAGTCAGAGATATGGCTGAATCGATTCAAAACCGTAGCTCCGAAGCATATTCTCTGAGATAATCGTCAAAAATCGCTACGGCTGTCAAAACCGATCTATCCTAAACACAGTTTGGGAGCATTTTTTAAGCCATCTCTGTTCCTGTGCCTATAGTGTGTGTTTGTGTGTGTGAGTGAATGTGACCCACCCCTCTCTCCCATCCCATCACCTACCTACTCTAAGCCAACCCCCCACCTTAGCCTCGTTCCCAGGGTAACACATGTAAACAAAATGTCGGACACAACCACAGTGTATATTATTACAAATGTATCTATATCGTATTGTAGACCATGTTTCAAGATACGCATTGGATAGCCTGAGAGGGAGAGATATACACCCCTTGAAGATAGCTTATAGCAAAAAGATAGCCTAGCCTTTGATGGCACAGTGCTTCCCAGCAATGGCTCTGTGCTAAAACCCGTTATAATACAATAACCACATCCTCAGAGCTTACTTCAAAATGTTCACATAATTTCATGCAGAAGATGCACAATCTTCAGCTTTGTGCAGATTGAACATCCAACAAGACCAAATACAAATGTGTTAAAAATAAAATAAATCTGATTTCCTTTCTAAACAAACGCATAGAGTCCAAGTGGGTTTCACACTTTTAAAAATCGAGATCAACAATAAGTACCTTTCTATGGCTTTATCCAGCTGATAGATTATAGCCTGCAGCACGGCCTTGTGGGTGGTGACATCTGGCTGGTGGAGCTGAGCAGTGAAGAGGGCTAGAGCTGCACCTTTTGCATCACGGCCAGGCTGGACACACACACAAAGACTATCACCATACACAATTCACACAATCAATGTATTTCAATAAAGCCTGCAACATAGTAACCCCAACATGATAAAATTGGGGTCACATTACTTACTCCCGCCTGTCAACGGAAGAGGTCACATCTCACACACACACACTTATGCTCCATGACTCACCAAGACTGTGAACTTGCCACACAGCAACTCAGAGCGCAGTGGCTCTTCGTCAGGGTTGATGTTGAAGATGCCCTCTTTGATTCTTGTGTTCTGAGATTAGAAAAACAAAACATGACGTCAGAAAACAGGATAATGTGCATGCAAGTTGTGCGCTGTTCGTGAAGTGCGTGGAGCGTCCACGCAAGGCAATGGCTTTTATAGTCGCCGTTTTGCCTTAACATTGCTGTGGGCGGGCCGTTTGCGCACTCTGCTTGTGGAACTTCAGAATTTCAGAGGTGCGTGACATGCGATAATGAGGGCCATGATTCATTCCTTTTGGTTCAGGCCAGCTCACGCAGTTCATGCAAGGAGACCATGAATTTGGATTTAAGCTTCTGTTTTTAAGGAAATATGGTTTGGTGTGCTTGGTATAGAAGCTTTTGGGAAGGTTTAGCTCTAAATATTCTCACCGATCTTATCACAAGAAGGATTACAGTAAACAGATGCTACAGCTTTGATGACATTGTGCAAGTACTACTAATACTAATGTCGATTAGGATTACAACCAACCGTGTATGCATTTCAACTCATGCAGACATTTTTTAAATGTTCCCAATTAGAGTGTCATTTCTTGGAAATGTTTGTAGGTCCGTACATTTGCATGCTTTCCTATGACATTGCCGTGCTAATTTGATGCCTTTGCTACAAATCAATTTGGGTGTAGTGGCGTGGCCTACACTTTAGCATGGTTAGTTTTCCTCGTATCCACTGGATGACCATGTTGAGCTATTCAAGGTTTTAGCGATTCGCATTAATAACAATAATGCGGCCGCATGAGGATTAGCGGCAAATGAAGACCGGACACGAGATCCTCATGCCAAGGTCCAGCATTTGCTTAAATTAAAACAAAAGCAGCGCATGGCCTGCTCCGAGGGCTGTCAATCAGGCCTGACGAGTGATGCCACGAGGAGGAGGCGCCGCACCTTGTATGCCTCGAAGAGTTTGATGGCTCTCGAGACGTCAAACTTGCGGGCCATAAGGAACTTGACCGCCGTGGGCTCGGAGACGAGGCTAGCGCTGTGAGGCTGCTCCCTGCTTCGCACCTCACCCAGGAACTCCTCCACCGCCTAGAAGAGACGGACGCATGAGAGACAAGTGAGGACTGACAATCTGCGGAAAAGGAGGACAAACGTCAGCAGTGACCAGTCAGAAACTGACAGGCCCAGTGTTGTGTTCTGCCTAAGAAAAGAGTGCAATTAAATGTGCGGTGTTGCACAAAAGTCTGTCTTCGTTTTCGTCCTCCTTCCAGACGCCAGTTACCAGCGACGAGCCAAATCTAAAACCAGCTCCCAACTACGGTTCGGAGCAATCAGGGTTAAAACAGTACAATAGACTAAAGGATAATTGTGAAAATCTGTAGTCCTCTACCCACTAAGGTTGAAAATCATGCAAGATAATGTCGTTCTATAGGTTGTTCAAAATGCACTGCACACACACAGCAAATGCATATTTTCAGTCATAAAATAAACGACGACACGACTTATCAATACAGAAGAATGCATTTCGGCAACCTAAACGAAAAGCAGATATGATAGAAAGACACCCAATGTCAGATGCAACATAGATGAAAAAAAAGCTACAGTTGCTGCTGTATTAATGAACAACAGCCTGATGTGTATATGACATTTAGCACAGGCACACAGTAGTCTGATATGAATCTGTGGGTACAGCCAGCAGGAAGATGTTTAAGGGGGAGAACACGTGACTCGTGTGTTTTTTATTTATTTAAACATCTAGGTCATCCCCCTTTTTTCGTGGGGGAGACCCAGGGGTGTGTGTGCGTTTGGATATTTGGATATGGCCAAGAGTACAGTAGTATTTGAGGTATTTCAAACACACACAGCCCCCCCACCCCCATCGGCACGGCAAGAGTCAACCCCCACCGGCGGTCCCTGGTTCCTGACTACGGCTATGGCCGCCGCCGATGTGAGAGATACGGCCATCGGAAGCGCTACGTGACATTTCGCTCATCTCTTTTACTAGAGAGCGAGGGAGAGAGAGACAGAGGGAGAGGGAGAGAGAGACGATGCTGAGAAGCGGGGGCCCAGTTCTGTGAATCGTATGCGGTACATCTGATAGCCGGATATCGCTAGCCGAGACTCGCGTCCACTTCCATCAACATTGCCCCTTTTTCTTTTTTTTTTCTTTTTACAATATCACGCACGGGGACTGCGGCGATATAACCGTTATAGCTGATCCGGGTCGGTCCGGTCCACGACTTGTCTGTCACACACACAAACACGACTTTAACGTACAATGGCGATGACAGTCCAAGTTTCTCAAAAGGCAACAATTGCTTACTAGCGCTATGCAGGGTTAACATGTGGTAGCAAGCTAACTGGGGTTAGCGTTCACTAGCGCCTACGATGGGTCCCCAAGGCAACGATTATTGGCCAAAAAAATATACAACCCCAATGGCGCTGGCTTTTAGACAACGGGGTTTTTGTATCGTCAAGACTGTGGTCCCGAGGGACCTTACAGGCGCTAACCAGCGGTCGCCATTCTGCTTTTAAAGCTAACCAACATGTAAGCTAACTGCTGTCAGTCAAACACGGGGATCGGTCGGGATGGGAGTCGTACTTATATATAACGCTTCGGAACCGGAACCACGGGTCCAATACACGCGTGGAAAATAAACCGACGTATTCTGTCTCGGGGATACCGCGGGCGAGCGGCGGACACGACAACTTATCGGGTAAAATGTATTAAACTACTCTCACCAGTTCCTCCTGAGTTGTCAGGGCTTCCGCCATCTTGAAGCCTCCGCAACGTCGCAGCGGGCGCGCCCACTATCCGCTCGGTCACGCCCACTCGTCGCTCGACCACGCCCACCGTCCACGAGGCCACGCCCGGTGCTCGCTCGGTTCCGCCCACCAGCTACACCCCAGCACAGGCCTCGCCCCCAACTTGCTCAATTCAGTTTTTTTTACTTATTTTTTTTTTTTTATAGTTTTATTATTTAGTGTGGGTTTTTGAATACTTTTCATGAACGGTGGTTCTTGGTGTGTTTCCTAAATATAGCCAACAAACTATAACTTTTAATTATTGTAATATCGGTGAAATGATTGTAATCTCACACATTACATTACAATAAGATGACTCATGCTTGAACATGATGCTATTTCATGAAGTGCACTTTACAGACAAATAGGATCATTTGTTTTCCCGAAAACTGCATTTTTCTTTTGCTATGAAATATTTCACATGTTTCTCGTTAGTTCACAATGCTGTTATTTTATACAGTCGTCCAATAATAAAAAGTAATAAAAATGTGTCTTGCAGTTCGTGTGGCTCTCAGCTACTACCAAATCCAAACAGAAACAAAAAGCATAAAACAATAGACTGTAAACACACGCACGCACGCACACGCACGCACGCACACACACACACACACACACACACACACACACACACATATCAGATAGGAACAATAGTTTCAGGGCATTTGCTGCACATCGAGCTGTTTCCGCGGAGCACCGGGGGGCGTGGCCAGCACAGCGGTCTTTTTGATTTCCACTGGCTTCAAGTTATGTTTACAAATTTCCCATCTTTGATATCGTCAGACCGCCTGCACTTTGTTCGCGTGTGTATTAACATACACGTATGAAGCAGGTTGTACTATTACTGTTTTGTTAGTTTTGTTAGTAGTTTTTTTTTTACATCGATGTCATGTTGATTCATTCAAAACAAGTAGGACGTGTGGTAAGTCAACTCATACCAATTTGTCAGTATGAGCCTAAAAAAGAAGAGCTACATGGGCCAGCACCAGGTCGTCAAGAGGAACAGGTACACAGCACCGATACCTGCCACCTGTACATGGTGGCTAATAGGAAACAAATGCATTTTATAAACGTTTACAGCATCCACCTTCTGCTGCTGACCCAGTGTTGTTTTCCACAGCTGTCAGGTGAACAATGAACCGGTTACAGGAGAACATGCTCCACTCTGTGGGAGGACTGGTTCTCCACCAGAGAGGACCAACACATCCGGGTCCGAGAACCACAAAGGCTGTAACGTGGTGAGTCTGACCCCTATGACAATCATATCCCTGTCTCTGAATTAAGTCATATATATATATATATATATATATATATATATATATATATATATATACACACACACACATAGGCGTATGTAAGGCCTATATATGTATGACACATCTAATTTGTTGGAAACGTACACAAAACACTCAAAACAATAAATAAGATTAAGATTTACACACACACACATACACACACAAATACAGACAGGCGGCCTATAGACATGCAAGGAGTATACAATATTATATTATACATAATACAATATTATTAATAACAATAACGACAACCATACAGACAAAAGTCGACCCAATAATATAGTTAAAGAAAAAAAAATTATAGCAATTAGTTAAAAAGTGATAATTTGGCTGCAACTTTCTAATGCTTTATGGAGCACTGCTAGGACCACAGATGTGACCTTTTGCTCACTCGCATAGGATGAAGGAGCAGGACGTCCGCTGGGAGAATCCTCCCTGGTGCTTGACGATGAGATGATCAAGGCGCTCGATGCCCTGGACCCTGGAAAACCTCCGCTTCGAAGAGCTCAACCGATCACTATCGACTCGGACGATAGACAACACAGTATGATCCCACCGGTGATTAGCACCAGGAAGCGGAAAAACGACTCGGCGACGCAGTTTAGCAACCAAGAAGCCTCCATTAAACGCAGTGTCTCAGGTCCCGATGGAAACGCGCACGAAACACGTTGCCAACCTGAACGCCCGAGGGAAGCGAAGAGAGTCTTCAAGCAAAGCAGTGAAGGGGAGGGTGAATGTCTGCGGAGAGCCGGCTGCAAAGACCTTGCCCAAAGGCTTCTCTTCAGTGAGGACGTGGAGGATGCAGAGCTTCCTCAGAGGGGAACAGAGAGCTGCCAATCCAATTCTGCTGGCCCCAGCAACCTACTACCTAATGGCAACATACAGACAGAGTAAGTCTTAACCTCCTTGTCATCTTTTCTGTCATATTCCCACTTATTCATAAAAATGAATATTATTCAGATTCATTTCAGATGTTGTTGGATTGTTCCTGTTTTAACACTGCTGATTTTCAACAGTCAGGTGCACAAATCCAGGAAAAAAGACTCCCCTCCATGCTCAGACAAAGCGGGCCCAAGTAACAAAGCCGACTCACCATTGGACGCCTCCACTAACTACATCCTGTTTAGCCCCACCCACTTGGCAGCGGCCAGGAAGAAGGCAGCGCTCCAGCGGTCTTTACAGAATCATTCGGCGTCTGTACTCACAATTGCCACTGGCCTAGAGGCTAGTAATCTCCATGACACTTTAATTCAGCCAGGTGAGCCTAAACTAATGCCCCCTGTCGGTATTCTGTTCACACTAAGGCCAGGAAGGGGCTCATTCTATAGTATTGTTTATTGCCAACTATCTGGTCATATTGGGGATACACATTTTCAGTTTGAAATCATTTGATTTGAAAGTTTTTGTCTGAAATCATTTTTCAAACTGCCCCTCGCTGGATTTATAACATCAATATGATCAATTCCGGTTCTATAAGTATATTACATTCTTCCATTTTAGTCAACACCGAACACACCAGAAGTCCTTTTTTAACTGCAGTGTATATCTCTCTAGGCTTTGCCATGTGTGCTCCTGAAGAGCATGCAGAGAAGCTGCTGTTGTCCAGCTGGGGCCTACCGAAGCCTGTCCTGGAGCGCTACCAGAGACACGGGGTCACTCACATGTTCGAGTGGCAGGCCCAGTGCCTCACCGTCGGCCAGGTGCTGCAGGGACGGAACCTCGTCTACTCAGGTGAGACCGCTGTCTTTGCAACCATTCAGGTCATTTAAGTGTGTATTTGTAATATTACCATCCATTTGCTTCAACTAATCTCTCAATCTCTCCACTTTTTCCTGTACATTCTTAGCCCCGACCAGCGCAGGGAAGACTTTGGTGTCGGAGCTGCTGATGTTGAAGCGTGTGTTGGAGACTAAAAGGAAGGCTCTCTTCATCTTGCCTTTTGTCTCGGTAGCCAAGGAGAAAATGCACTACCTTCAGGTGAGGGACGGTCAGATGGATGGATAGATGGATGGATGGATGTAGTCTGTAAAATGTTACGCTTAATGACAAATTCCCATCATTAGTTACCAGAAGAAAGTGATGTCTACATTTGCTTGCCTTGTCCGATAGGCAGTATTCATTCAAGTATTGATTCTATCTGACATAGAGCCGAAAAAGAGTAACAAAGAAATGTATAAGTTATATATAAGTTATAAGCAGCTAATGTTTGATATTTTTACTTGGTAAATGATGAACAGATGGACAAATGGACCATCACAATTACAATCAATACATTTTCGGGTGATCGACGATGAATTGCCATAACGGCTTCAACACCGGCATGGGCATGAGTATTGTGTCCGTTGCTTCTGCAGAGTGTGTTTGAAGAGGCGGGCGTGCGAGTAGAGGGATACATGGGCAGCACCTCGGCTCAAGGCGGCTTTGGTGCTCTGGACGTGGCGGTGTGCACCATAGAGAAAGCCAACTCCCTCATCAACAGACTGATAGAAGAAGACTGCATGGATCTTCTGGGTAATGGACCTATTTAAAATATTATGATACCCCATGATGTGATGTGTCGATTTATCAATGACTCGTAGGGCTGGGCAATATATCGATGTTATAGCGATATTGTGATATGAGACTAGATATCGTCTGGATGTCGTGATATGGCATAAGTGTTGTCTTTTCCTTGTTTTAAAGTCTGCATTACAGTAAAGTGATGAAGAAAATAAGAAAATACTCAGTGCTTTTCATTTTTCAAGTATTTAATTTACACAGTAGTATACAAAAATAGCTTTTACCATGTGGTTATTTTATATAGACTATTGAATTACGGAAAAAAAAAACATGCTATATTGTTATATATATATTAGTTATCAAGATATTAAATGACCTGTATCCGGATAGAAGATTTTGGCCATGTCGGCCAGCCCTGACTCGTATTCAAAGTTTTGATCTGTATTTTTATGTCGTGGCGTGTATTTTGGGCTGAACACAGGAATGGTGGTGGTGGATGAGCTGCACATGGTGGGAGACTCCGGAAGGGGTTACCTTCTTGAGCTGCTGCTGACCAAAATCCGGTTCATTGCACAGAAGCGGACTGATAAAGGGTCTGTCTTGCGTTTTTGTATGTCCCTTGGTCTATTTGTTGGTTTGTCTTATTGTCTGTCTTATTGTTTGTATCGGTTACAAAGAAGGTATTGGCGTGTATATGAATATGTCGTCATTGACAGGGGTGTGTGTACATTCTGTTTCTACAGCTCCTTCTCTGACGGGGTGCAGATCATAGGTATGAGTGCCACCTTGCCTAACCTCTCTCTCCTGGCCCGGTGGCTGGGAGCAGAGCTTTATCAGACCGACTTCAGGCCGGTTCCCCTACAGGAGCACCTCAAGGTGGGGTGCAACATCTACAACAACAGGCTCTCCCTGGTTCGGAAGTTCTCACCTGTCATCAATGTGAAAGTAAGTGAGTTTGGGAGGTGTGGAGGTGATTCTTCAAACCAGAGGTGCTCAAATGTGTTGAGTGTGTGTGTGTGTGTGTGTGTGTGCTTAAAATAAGGGGGATGACGACCACATAGTGAGTTTAAGCTACGAGACGGTGAGAGAGGGCCACTCTGTGCTGCTCTTCTGCCCCTCAAAGAACTGGTGTGAGAAGCTGGCCGACAGCATCGCCAGAGAATTCTACAATCTCAGAAATACTGGTAAATGCATGCGTCTTTACACTATTTAAACTTGTTTTATTGCATATTGCACAGTCGAGTCACTAACAAAGGACTGTATGGAAATTCATCTTTCTGTCTCTATACCCTTCTCAAGCATCATTTTATGTACAAATTATCTGAAAAAAGTGGTAACACTAATTGATTCTTAATTTTGATGACTCATTTTTTTTCTCGAGGACTCCATGGTTAAATCCGTAAATCCTAGCCATCCATTTCCGTTCTTAAAATATAAAAAAATATTTATTACAATAAAATTAAGACAGTGGATATATATATATATATATATATATATATATATATATATATATATATATATATATATATATATATAAGAGATAAGTAAATGCTTTGACTTCTTCAAGTGGTTTTTCATTTATTGTGATTGGATTGTTATTTGTGGTGTTTTTCCGTATCACTTTGGTCTTTCCTTCGTTTATCTTGAGGCCAATGGTGTTGGATGTCCTGTTGAGCTTTTCTGATTTCTCTTGAGCATCAGCGTGCCTGCTTGAGAGAAGACCAAGGTCATCTGCATAATCAAGATCTTCTAAGACTGTGTTAATTGTCCACTGTATACCTCTTCTTTTGTCTTGAGTGACATTTTTCATTACCCGGTCTATTGCCAGGGAAAAGAGAAGTGGGGATAGTATGCATCCTTGTTTGACCCCGGTCTTTACTTTGAAAGGGTCTGTCAGAGTGTTATTATGTATAACTTTGCAGTCGATATCTTCGTACAGGGATTTGATGATGTTGACAATTTTTGTGGGAATGCCATAATGTCTGAGGATTTTCCAAAGTGAGTCACGGTGCAAGCTGTCGAAGGCTTTTTCAAAGTCGACGAAGACAACATAAAGAGAACTGTTCCATTCCTGTGTTTGTTCTAGTATCTGTCGTAACACAAATATGTGGTCGGTGCATGAGTGTCCTTTCCTAAAAAGTATTTACTTATCTGGGCAGTAATGTTGCTGTCGACGGAGACTGCACGAAGGAAGTGGACATTAGAATTGGCAAAGCAAACCAAGCCTTCGCAATGCTCAGACCAGTATGGAGAAGCACCAGTATACACACCAGAACAAAGATCAACATTTACAAAAGTAATGTACTTAGTGTGCTCCTATACGGAGCTGAATGCTGGAAGGAAACAACTTACATCAAACACAGACTGAACGTCTTTCAAAATAAATGTCTACGACGGATCTTAAGAATCTTCTGGCCAAACACCATCTCAAACAAAAACCTGCAGCAGAAAACAGGCCTCATGACAGTAGATTAAGTGATCGAAGCCCGCAGATGGAGGTGGTTGGGTCACATCTGCCGGATGCCACCAGACAATCTAACCAGAGTAGCCTTACGATGGACACCCCAGGGGAAAAGATCTAGAGGAAGACCAAAAGAAACTTGGAGACGGACCGTGGAGAAGGAAGTAAAGAGACGAGGCTTCTCCCTGAATGAAACTCCAAAGGTGGCGGCTGACCGAGCCAGGTGGCGGGACCTCTTGAAGCCTCATGGGCCACGTGGCCCGGAAGAGGATTGACTGACTGAGGGAAGCGAAGAGAGTCTGCAAGCAAAGCAGTGAAGGGGAGGGTGAAAGTCTGCGGAGAGCCGGCTGCAAAGACCTTGCCCAAAGGCTTCTCTTCAGTGAGGACGTGGAGGATGCAGAGCTTCCTCAGAGGGGAACAGAGAGCTGCCAATCCAATTCTGCCGGCCCCAGCAACCTACTACCTAATGGCAACATACAGACAGAGTAAGTCTTAACCTCCTTGTCATCTTTTTTGTCATATTCCCACTTATTCATAAAAATGAATATTATTCAGATTCATTTCAGATGTTGTTGGATTGTTCCTGTTTTAACACTGCTGATTTTCAACAGTCAGGTGCACAAATCCAGGAAAAAAGACTCCCCTCCATGCTCAGACAAAGCGGGCCCAAGTAACAAAGCCGACTCACCATTGGACGCCTCCACTAACTACATCCTGTTTAGCCCCACCCACTTGGCAGCGGCCAGGAAGAAGGCAGCGCTCCAGCGGTCTTTACAGAATCATTCGGCGTCTGTACTCACAATTGCCACTGGCCTAGAGGCTAGTAATGACATAGTACTACTAGACATAATACATGCACAATTATTAGCCAGTGAATAAAGTCATTCCTGTATATATATATATATATATATATATATACACAGGAATGACTTTATCATTATCAAAGTCATTCCTGTATATATATATATATATATATATATATATATATATATATATATATATATATATACACAGGAATGACTTTATTCACTGGCTAATAATTGTGCATGTATTATGTCTAGTAGTACTATGTCATGTATGGTTTGTTTGCTGCAGAACCCAAGACAGAAGCCGATCCCCCGGCAGTATGTCTGGACCAGGAGGGTCTGGTCGATGTGATCGCCCAGCTGAGACGCACCCCTGCTGGGCTAGACCCTATCCTACAGCGCACCGTCCCCTGGGGCGTGGGCTTCCACCATGCTGGTGATTACACCAATAAGTGCTGTGTGTCTATTTAAAAATGAAGGACATGGTTGTAATAAGCATACAGAAAAAATATGAAGAAGTATATATTTGCAATATTATCTTTGTCATTGTTAATTAATTAATGTCCTTAAATTTATTAATACATATATTGTATTAACAGGGTGGTTGGTTACCATAAGGACTTGCCCAGCACCCTCCACTAACAAGGGCAACAGTACTTTTGTAGAAGGTATATGAGTATACATAGTATTTCTGCGCCTCTACCAATATTTTTCTGTGTGTGTTGTGACTCTTCTGTAGGTCTCACGTTCGATGAGCGGGACATTTTGGAGGGCGCGTTTCGCCAGGGCTTGGTCAAAGTGCTGGCCGCGACCTCTACCCTCTCCTCTGGGGTCAACCTCCCGGCCCGCAGGGTCATCATTCGAACCCCCACGTTTAACGGACACCTGTTAGACCCTCTCACGTACAAACAGATGGCCGGGCGAGCAGGACGCAAGGGGGTGGACACCCAAGGCAAGAGACACGAGAGTAGAACTAGAATAGAAATAGAAATGGCAGAAAAGGACAGGGGTGGAAAGGACAGAGAAACAAAATGATGCAATGATGAATTGTTTGGTTCAGTAAAAACAAAATGATGCAATGATGAATTGTTTGGTTCAGTAAAAACAAAATGATGCAATGATGAATTGTTTGGTTCAGTAGAGAAAACCATAAGACATTGGTGATGTGCGAAGTACGAAAGTGATTGACAGCTACTTGTGTACAGTTTGCTAATAACTACATAGCCACATTGGAGTTTGAATTACTCAACTCTGGTTAGGTTCTGCGGTATAGCTGATCAAATCAAAATAATGTACTATAAAGTGAAGGTAAACATTCATAAATGATTTGGAAAGTTTGGTGGTATGCCTAACACAGTGAATGTAACAAGCTGTATGTCCTCTCTGTGACAGGGGAGAGTGTGCTTGTGTGCAAGGAGTCTGAGCGTCAGAAGGGCATCACTCTCGTCCAGGGCGTGCTTCGACCAATCAGCAGCTGCCTGGTGAAGCGAGAGGGGGATGGTGTTACCACAAGCATGCTGCGAGCCATCCTGGAGGTAATGCGGCCCCGTGTTACTCAAACGTCATCCTCCTACTTCATATCATAATGTAAGCCATCGGGTGTTCACTGTTATCCGGACCACTACCTGGTCTATTCAAGGGCATACATTCCTTAGCTCAGGGTGGCCGCAGTGGGGAATCGGACCCCTAACCCTAAACCGAACTAGTAAGGTCAAACACTTTCTCGATGGATAGGGCATTGTATTTAGCTCTACCAATCGAGAGAAAAAGTGTTTGATGTGTCCGTGAAAAAGACGAGTTGTCAGGTTACTGTGTTGGCCAAATGAAACCCTGTGCACAGTGTTGAAGTGAGGTTGCAGCGGTGAGGCGTATGCATGTGTGCACCAAACCAGAGATGTGTTTACCGGTCCCTTACCCACATCCATAATGCAGTGCATTATTCCCCCCCCCCCCCCCCCCCCCCCAATGTACAGATAATTGTCGGAGGTGTAGCCAGCACACCACAGGATGTGCGGCTGTATGCTTCCTGCACGCTGCTGGCCGCCACTGCAAGATGGGAGCGCGATCCCTCAGACGGCGGCCTGAAGGAGGCGCCGGCGCCGGAGACCAACAAGGGGGCTATAGAGGCCTGCGTGGAGTGGCTGATGGAGAATGAGTTCATCAATATCCAGAAGGAAGGGGAAGGTGTGGCTGCCTTTTTTTAAATTATGGATGCAGTTATCAGTTATTTTGTTGGAATATTGGTCTGAATCAGATCAGGCTATTGTAGGGTTTCAAGATACACAGTTTTATTTTTGCAAAATGCAACATGTGCAGTGGCATTATGAGAAATGATGAAAGATGTGATGAAAGATATTCAATTCATTCTTTGCATTTGAGATGATGATGATGATGATGATGATGATGAACATCACTATTTTTAATAATTCAATAATAATGGGTTGTGTATGTCCATGTTCTAGTGACCAAATGTCTTCCGAAATTAAGGACTGAGAATGTATTTTTTATTCACTCGACTATTTTAACATATTTGCAACTGACTGAAAAACGATTTAAATAATAGAGACATCAGCTTTTAATGGTGATTGCTTCATTGAGCATTAAGGCCAAACTCTTTAGTTCATACGACTAATATGTGTTCTCCTTTTGGCTCCCAGAGGAGAGATTTGCTCCTTCCCTGCTGGGAGCTGCCACCCTCTCCTCCTCCCTCTCTCCTCCCGAGGCTCTGGGGATATTTGCTGACCTGCAACGCGCCATGAAGGGCTTTGTGCTGGAGAACGACCTGCACACACTCTACTTGGTACACACACACACACACACACCTAATTCTAATCTTGATTATGGGTTTATAAATATATAGAATACATTTACATAATTGACTACTAACACAATTGAGGGAGCATATTTCCACAAAATGTCAAGCATAGTTGAATGTGCAATACCAACAGTAGACTGTATGCAACAATACAGAACTGAATATCCATTTGCTGTTTCCTATTCAGTAGTTACGATGACTTACTATTTAGTAAATTCAAAGATGACTTTATCATCTGGTCATCTTTATCATCTGATGGTGATACAGTTATGATTTTATGCAACAGCTTACTTACAGTGATTTTGTTCATGGGGATGGGGTTTCAACCCTTGAATTCAAACTCCCCCCCATGTCTTTAGATCACTCCGGTGTACGCCGACTGGACCACCATCGACTGGTACCAGTTCTTCTGCTTGTGGGAGCAGCTGCCCTCCTCCATGAAGAGGGTGGCGGAGCTGGTGGGCGTGCACGAGGGCTTCCTGGCACGCTCCGTCAGTGGCAAGATGGTCGCCAAGACGGACAAGCAGCACAGGCAGATGGCCATTCACAAACGGTGAGAAGTGTATAGGGCTTGTGTTTCATCAGAATGCATCATGGGATTTTTTGCTGGCGATACTATTTTTTTGCTGTCATATTGAGAGCACTCAAGAGAGTTGTAGTACTGTAAAATCCTAAAGCAACATAAATATACCGTATGGCTAATGAAAACTTTGTTTTGCCAAATCTGGCATGAGACATGCTGTAGCAGTTTCAAACACAACATTGTCTTCCCATAATGACAAATAATGTCATGATTAATTACTAAACATTGACCAAAAAACCATTTCTTCTAACATAATAACTAACCTTCCAATGCTCCTATACTCCCAAAATGGCATTGTCTTTTTTATTTTATTTTGTATAATTGTTGGATTTATGGAGTGAAATGGTTAACATGTATTCACTCCTTTTGGTTATCCAAATGCATGTCCAAATAATAAGAATGATATATGTTCATCCCTCCCCACAGTACTACGGCTCAACGCACGGGTGGAGCAAACACACGACACATGGTTGTTTTACATTGAGAATCACACAGGGAGCAAAATTAACTTTTTTGTCCACCGGCTAAATGGCTAGTGAATGTTAAAATTTGACCAGCCACTTAATAGATTGACATTGGGGTTTTTTTGGCTGGTGAATGAAGCAAATCTACCAGCCACATGCATATTTTACCAGCATTTGGCTGGTGGCTGGTGCTAACTTTGTTCTCCGGAACCAGGAATCACTAACCAGCTGGTGATTCTTCCACATGTTGTCCACAGGTTCTTCACCACCCTGGTCCTGCAGGACCTGGTGAAGGAGGTGCCCCTGGCGACGGTGACCTCAAGATACAACTGCAACCGCGGCCAGTTGCAGTCCCTGCAGCAGTCTGCATCCACATACGCAGGTACACGGTCAACAGTGTACAAGGATGAACACTATCGTTGTCTAGTACAGTGGTTCTCAAACTATTTTTACTAATGTACTCCCTCCAAGATATTTTTTCAGCCAAGTACCCCTTTTACTTAATTTTGTTAAAAAGGTATTGAGATTCAATTATGGTAGAATTATTTTACAATTGTTCGTAACCAATATTCAAATGGGACCCCCTGCAATCCTTCAAAGTACCCCTAGGGGTACCAGGACCCCCATTTGAGAAACACTGGTCTAGTATATATTTGCATACATAGTCAGACTCTCTTACCTTCTGAGGTTGGGGGTGCTTTTTTATCTGAATGTTGAACCGTGAGACCCTTGCAACTGTAATCGTGATGAAGTGTTTGACATTATACTGTATATATACACTCACCGGCCACTTTATTAGGTACACCTTGCTAGTACCGGGTTGGACCCCCTTTTGCCTTCAGAACTGCCTTAATCCTTCGTGGCACAGATTCAACAAGGTACTGGAAACATTCCTCAGAGAGTGTGGTCCATATTGACATGATAGCATCACGCAGTTGCTGCAGATTTGTCGGCTGCACATCCATGATGCGAATCTCCCGTTCCACCACATCCCAAAGGTGCTCTATTGGATTGAGATCTGGTGACTGTGGAGGCCATTTGAGTACAGTGAACTCATTGTCATGTTCAAGAAACCAGTCTGAGATGATTCGCGCTTTATGACATGGCGCGTTATCCTGCTGGAAGTAGCCATCAGAAGATGGGTACACTGTGGTCATAAAGGGATGGACATGGTCAGCAACAATACTCAGGTAGTCTGTGGCTTTGACACGATGCTCAATTGGTACTAATAAGCCCAAAGTGTGCCAGGAAAATATCCCCCACACCATTACACCACCACCACCAGCCTGAACCGTTGATACAAGGCAGGATGGATCCATGCTTTCATGTTGTTGACGCCAAATTCTGACCCTACCATCCGAATGTCGCAGCAGAAATCGAGACTCATCAGACCAGGCAACGTTTTTCCAATCTTCGATTGTCCAATTTTGGTGAGCCTGTGCGAATTGTAGCCTCAGTTTCCTGTCCTTAGCTGACAGGAGTGGCACCCGGTGTGGTCTTCTGCTGCTGTAGCCCATCCGCCTCAAGGTTCGACGTGTTGTGCGTTCAGAGATGCTCTTCTGCATACCTCTGTTGTAACGAGTGGTTATTTGAGTTACAGTTGCCTTTCTATCAGCTCGAACCAGTCTGGCCATTCTCCTCTGACCTCTAGCATCAACAAGGCATTTGCGCCCACAGAACTGCCGCTCACTGGATATTTTCTCTTTTTCGGACCATTCTCTGTAAACCCTAGAGATGGTTGTGCGTGAAAATCCCAGTAGATCAGCAGTCTCTGAAATACTCAGACCAGCCCGTCTGGCACCAACAACCATGCCACGTTCAAAGTCACTTAAATCACCTTTCTTCCCCATTCTGATGCTCGGTTTGAAGTGCAGCAGATCGTCCTGACCATGTCTACATGCCTAAATGCATTGAGTTGCTGCCATGTGATTGGCTGATTAGAAATTTGCGTTAACGAGCAGTTGGACAGGTGTACCTAATAAAGTGGCCGGTGAGTGTATATAAGTGACATAATAGCAGGATGTCAAAAATGGTGACTAAACTTGTGTTATGCTTGACGTGTCCCTGGGTTGCCAGCTCAACTCCATGTGTGCATGGGTAGTATAACTCAAGCTTGTCAGTGACTATGTTTATGATCATATCCATGCATCATCAGGAACCTCCCCCCTCTCTCACTCTCTCTGTCTGTCTGTCTGTCTCTATGGCTCTCTCTGTGTGTCCTCACAGGCATGGTGACGGTGTTCTGCAAGCGGCTGGGCTGGAGCACCATGGAGCTGCTGCTGTCCCAGTATCAGACCAGGCTGAGTTTCGGCGTCCAGAGGGAGCTGGTGGACCTGGTGCGGGTGTCCCTACTGAACGCCACACGAGCCAGAGCGCTCTACGCGCAGGGACTGTGCACCGTGGCCGAGCTCGCCAGGGCCACCGTGTCGGATGTGGAGAAAGCCCTGCGAAAAGCCGTTCCGTTTAAGAGGTGTGTGTGTGGGGGAGGACCGGGACGTTATCATTATCACTTCCATTCACTGACAGTCGTGGGGTGGACAGAGAACATATGGGCTGTCATTATTTGCTAGTTATTGTTAGTTGCACTAATCATTTTACCTCGGCCTATTAAATGTTTTCAGCGCTTACTTCTTTACCTGTAACCCATAACCTGTTTACGACAACGGTGTGCCGTCTGTGTTCGACAGCTCTAAGCGTGCCGTGGATGAGAGTGAGGTGGAGGCGGCTGAGAGGCGGAGCCTGAGGTGTGTCTGGGTCAGTGGTGGGCGGGCCCTGACGGAAAAAGAAGCAGCCAATGAGATTGTGTCTGAGGCCAGGCTCCTCCTCCAGGAAGACCTGGCTCAGCTGGGGGTTCAGTGGGACCCGGGGACTCTTCCTCCTGAGGACCCTGGTGACACAGGGCCTGATGACCGACACAGCAGCAGCCAATCAAAATCACCCAAATCTGACACTTCGGCAGGCTCATCCAACGCCTTGAATAAAATGCAGAGGAAAGGGGAGACTGTACATAAAGAAGAGCTTAATAAACGGTGTGAAAGTAAAGGGAAAATACACAATGGAGAAGTAGGACAGCAAGAGGAAACGAAAAAAGACCAAGGGAGAGAAGCTAAGGGGAAATGTGATGAGAAAGCACTGGAGAGCAAGCAACACACAGTAAGAATAGAGACAGGTAATGAAGGCCCAACAGAGAGAGGAGCAGAGGCAAAATCGACAAATCACACAGTTGCCATCGTCCACCATCCAGAAAATACAGGACATGTGGAAAAGCAAAGAGGCACAGAAATGGCGGAGAAGGTGTCAGCTGAAAACGAGAGCCGAAGAGCAGAGGAGGGCGATAGGATCATGAGTGAAGAGGTTGCTCCCGCTAAACCAGAAGCTGTGAAAACAAAGGGGCCGGTTCGCGACAGAAGCCTGACGCAGGAACTGGCCGAGTTAGTATCCAGTCCTCTTCCTCTACTCAAGACCCTTCCTCAAACCCCCGCCTCCCCCATGCCCCCGCCTCGGTTCCGGGCCCCAGCGCCCCGGAAGGAGGAGCAGTACCAGGGTTCGGCAGACACAGTTAAAGTGGATGCTACCTCCGAATCTGGGGCCTTCCCTACTGTGATAAAACATGCCATAGCCTTAAGCAAAGTACTCCAGTCCATACATACAGAGCGCAATGTGCGGGGGGAAGGAGTCCAAGCTGTGCAACAAACATTGCCATCATTGGATTCTGCATCGGAGGTCGTTCAAACTCCACAACAACGTTCTCCACTACCTCCACCGACGTCCGACACTATTTCAACAGATACCCCCCAAGCGGGTGATTTAGGGGGTCCTCCTGGTTCCCTTGCTCCCATAAATGTTCAGACGTCACAGGTTCCAGTTATGGGGCCACCGCCGTCCACCTCTCCGGCCCCAACACCGCCACTCTCTCCTGGGGCCAAGCGAATGAGGAGACAGGAGGCAGAGCGGTTCTCCTCTCCAGAGCTGTATACAGAAGGAGATGATGTAGAGGAGGCCGTCGCAGTGGACGCTAACAAGGCAGAGGACAGTTTTGGATTTGACAGTTTTGAATTGGACTCGATGACTGAGAGGATCATGGTGGAGCACGTGAACCCGGTGAGGGGGGAAACGGGAGGGGATGGAGGGGATCTGAGCGAAAAAGGAGAGGCGAGGAGAGGGAGCAGACTTCAGGAAGGTGAAGAGCTGGAGGAGAACACAAATGAGGGACGATTCCAGCCTGAGGTACAAAACCCTCATGCTGGAAAAACCGCTCACACCTCTCCAATGAATGGTCACCATATTAAGGACCAATCCCATGTAAGGCCTGATGTTGCTTGTCCAAAATTTAATATTTCTCTCACAGATAGCCAGCTAGAGCGTATCCTGGACACAAGCCACCAGGTGAGTCAGCTCAGTTGATTTCCTTTCATTTTCCTATCATGATTGGACATTTTGTTAATGTGTTCACAAATATCAATTGTACGTTATACAAGTGAATAGTGATGAATATATATTATTATTGATTTTCATAGATCACTCCAAGAGTAGACAGTAGTGAGGTTATGGATGAAGAAGAAGAAGAAAAAGAAGAAGAAGAAGCACAGAAGCAAGAGGAGGATGACAACGAGGACCTCCCAGCAGTAGACGTTGATCCGGTTGCTTCGGAGAGTTTGAATGGAAGCAGCTTCTTGTTTGACAGTCTATATGACAGCTCCCTCCTCGCAGGCCTCAGCCCAGACCAGGATCGGTTGCTCCCATCAGTCGAAGAGGAGCCGGTTAGAGAGGAGATTGCAGACAACCCCCAACTTCCATCTGGTCAGGACCGACGACGCAGTGAGCTTCTGACCAATCAGGAGGCAGAAGAGCAAGAGGCTAAGCAATGGGGCGAGTCGTTCTTCAATCTGTCTGAATGGGGTGACTCTTTGTTGGTGGGCGAGCACTTCCTGGAGAGGCAGAGCTTGCTCAGACACACAGAGAGAACACCAAAAGAGCAAGAACGTAGCCATCATGAAGGTCAGCAATCCAACACAGGCCATATGCTGACAGACCAGCAGGGATCACATTCAACCCTTAAGACTGGTCAGATTGAGCCACCAAAACCCAACATGGCCCAATCAAAAACAAACCCGGTCCAATCAATAGGACAGCACCATGAGGATACAAGTGGGATCCAAGGTCGAGCAGACAAATTAAAACAAGTTACTACACCAAGAAACAATGATCCAGTCCTGTTGAACAGAGGTGAGGCAAGCAAGAGAGAAGGCAGGATTGAAATCAGACGGGATGTGGAAGAAACCAAACACATCCAGAACTCTCCTGATAATTTTCCTGACTGCAGCCCTGGACTGCAAGAGATGTTCGATTGCTGGCACAGCATGTCTCACCAGCCCTCCCAACGTGTCCCAACAACAACAGCAGCAATTGCGCCCACTCACATGCACAATTCTACAGAACAAATAGTGGCGGTGAAGAATCTAGAAACACCTCAGCCTGTGATGGGCAGGGATGGAAAACGGGAGCATCAGACCCCACCGCCTGCTGCTCAGAGCCGGTCTAGAGAGGCCGTGGAAGACCCTGGACAAGAGAAAGCTGGAGAGAGGCCGGCCTCTGCCTCTGACGTCATCCCTCCCACACAGGAAACGGCACCCGTCACCCCCAGAGTAAAACTAACAACCTCCTCTGTCCAATCGCCTCTGTCTGCCAAGCCTCTCAAACAGTCCACCCCCCCCACTGGCCTCCCCGGCTCACAGTCGTTACCAAAATGTCGAAAATCCCGTCCAGGGCCAAGTCACGGTCTCAAGCCTTTCAATGTATTTGCTACGGTGTCTGGGAACGATGAAACCAGATCGGTTCCCGAACTTGACCACAAATCCAAAGCGGGAGAGTACCGCAGGTCAAAGCCACGCTCGGAAGTACTAGATGCCCCTCCCACCTTAGCCGACCCAGAGGCTGGCTCCTCTGATGTAGACACATCCGTTATTGATCAGGGCTTCACCCTACAGTTGTCCCAGGGTGCCTCGCTCACGGCGAGCAACTCTGGAGCCTTCTCCATCGTCGACGTGGCAAGCGACCGCGGACTCTTCCACACTTTCATCCATGAGTGGAGAACAAAGGAGCGGTACGCCCTGGCGCTGGCCTGTGAAAGGCGGGAACAGACCCACCATCCCGAGGGACGCATTGGAGAAAAACACGGGAGAGGTCAGTGACACAGGTGGTGTTTTAGATGTGCTTCGAGCCACATTAACTATATGCCGAGCCTGAGTGTGATCAGCTGCAACGGTATATCAAGTATGTCCAATCAATCGTATAGTATTGTATTATTAGTGGTATTAAAGTATCACAGGCTTTATGTTGTGACTTAAAGATCCCCTATTTTACCATGGCGAAGCCATGTGAAAATCTACCCTTGAGGGACATCACAAGTGGGAGTGTCCACCCAGATGTATGATGATGACTGTACCAACTGGTAGGCTGATCTGTCCATCATACATCTGGGTGAACACTCCCACTTGCGATGTCACTCAGGGGTAGATTTTGACATGGCTTGTAATGGCTAATCAACATCACACATGGTGGTAAAATAGGGGACCTTTTAAGTATGTCCTGTACTGTACCTATATAACAAAACCAAAAACATGGAGCAGAGTGTACAGTAGACTGGGTATGATCTCAGATGTTGTATATGTGATGTGTGCAGTGTCAGCAAACCATCACAAGCTCTGCAGTGTGGATGGCTTCCCAGTGAGGGGAGAGGATGGACTGGTGTTGATGGGGCTGAGTGTCTGCTGGGGAGCGAGGGATGCATACTACATCTCTCTGCAGCAGGAGCAGAGTTCAGGTGTGTCCTGGTGTTTGACGAGCACTGGCTGTGATATGTACCGCGATTCAATGGGGAACGATACATCAGCATCAGAATTTACTTCATTTATCGACTCTTAAGTTTAACACGTACAAGGAATTTGTCATGGTGTTTGGTGCATAACAAATAAATATAAAATAGAAGGTAAACTGCAAGTACTGTAAGTCAAGAAACATTAATATAAAATAGAAACTGAATTTATTAATTGCGATACTATTAATACAGGTACATATTCCAATTTGAATGTCATCGTTTTAAATGTGTTTTATATTAACATATACAAAGTATTATTGTAATACAAAACAGTTTTACAATACTCTAATACAAAATAGTGAACTGTGGTTTGAGCTACTTGAACACTACAAAAATCCAATAATACTGACTATGATTCTCTGTAATTCAGTTTTTTTCCCCAGTACACAGACCACAAAAACTATCAAAACCACAGACGTGATGTGTAACCACCGCAGATATTCAATTTTGGTTTTGTGTGTCCACCGCAGGTTTGAGCTCTAGTTTGGCCCCGCCTCCACTGGATGCTGATTTGCCAGTGGGTGAGAGGTTAGAGCAGGTGAAGTCCTGTCTGAACAGGCCATTAGTCGGACCAGGAGCCGGCGTGGTGGTCACCTATGACATAATCCATGTGTACAAAACACTGGTGCTGAGCTGTGGTGTCAGTCTGGAGGGAAGCTGTGAAGACCCAAAGGTATAAACAAACATATATACTCAAAAACTACCGACTACAGGATTAATGTTCCTTTATTAAGTTAAATCCTATGGATGTCTGTCTTATGTCACTTGCTTTGAGTTATGACAGGAACATGGAAGTCATCTGATGGATGAATTGTTTGTGTAAACATGCCTAGCAAATCAACTTACTCTCATAGTTATCTCATAGTTATTCTGATTTAGAAATGTCAAATACGATGTCACCATCATTCAACATTATCATATCCTAAAATGTAAATTTGATTCACAATTTTCTACGTGTGATTTGGAATTACAACAGCAACATGTAAAAGTACAACTTTCACCTCTGATGACACATTTACACATGCACACGCACACGCACATACTATCTTTCGCTGACAATAACTGAAACCTTGCGGTACCACAGGTGGCCTGCTGGCTGGTGGACCCGGGTAGCGAGGAGAGGACCCTGGCCAACATGGTCACCGTCTACTGCCCCGAAGAGCTGGCTCTACTGGAGGGGCTGGGCGAGGGCAGGTACGCCCACACCTACTGCCCCCGTGTGAAGGCTGCCACAGAGAGTGTGCTGATCCAGGCCACCATGGACCACCTCACCGGCCTGTTGGTGAAGGACGGCATGCTGGGTACGAGTCAATACTAACCCAAAATCGCCAGAACCCCATGAATATTGCCGTTGTCCCCAGAGGCTAAATCGTCGTCAGACCGATAGTCAATGGGTTCCGAGATTTTGTAAAAACATTAAATGTACAATATGCAAAAAAAAAAGTGTCATGTAGACACTAAATTTAAGGCTACAGGGATCTAGGTTAATTGCTTCGACTCTGCAGCCGCGTAGAGAAATCTCACGTGACGTTTTTTTTAGCGAGCCTTGCTTTTTGAGGATGGGCGGGGTTGAGGGAAAGTAGGGAGAGGGAGGGGTGTGGAGCGGAGTGCAGAGTCCGAATTTAGACTAGAGCTGAAATCACAAATATTTCATAATCTACCTTTTAAATTGAGGAAATTTAAGTTGTATTGATTGTGTGCATATGCATTAGATGTATTCCGGCGGATGGAGATGCCGTCCCAGAGGTGTCTGGCTCTGCTGGAGTTGAACGGCGTGGGCTTCAGCGTGCAGGAGTGCGAGAGGCAGAAGCACGTGATGCAGGCCAAGCTCACCGCCCTGGAGGGTCAGGCGTACGGTCTGGCCGGGCACAGCTTCTCCCTCACCAGCGTCAACGACATAGCACAGGTCTTACGTCCGTCCCTTCTTTCTGATGTGTGGATGATTTGGTTATTTATTTGGACGAATCAATGAAATAGATTTTTGATATAAAAGACTTGAATCATCATAAGGTACATAATGAAATTCATCCAGTCCATCCAGTCAAGTCCATGGTATATCAAGCAAGTGTGTGTGTGTGTGTGTGTGTGTGTGTGTGTGTGTGTGTGTGTGTGTGTGTGTGTGTGTGTGTGTGTGTGTGTGTGTGTGTGTGTGTGTGTGTGTGTGTGTGTGTGTGTGTCCATCCATCCATCCATCCTGCAGATATTGTTTCTTGAGCTCCATCTGCCCCCAAACGGTGATGTGGGCGGGGTCAAAAACAAGAAGACTCTGGGTTACACCAGGAGGGGAGGCAAAGTGCGACTGGGCAAACAGTTCAGTACTACCAAGGTACACGATGATGACGACGATACTTTATTGTCAGATCGAGTCTGAAACTTTTCTTGCATCACAGCATCTACGTTTGCAACATCACAGAAAAGCCACATGGCGTGCATATAGTGCGGGTGACATATCTGGCTGTGTTTCACAACGTCACCAGGATGTGCTGGAGAAGCTTCGCCCGCTACACCCATTGCCCGGGGTGATCCTGGAGTGGAGGCGGATCACCAACGCCATGACCAAGGTGGTGTTCCCCCTGCAGAGAGAGAAGAGGCACCACCCCGCCCTGGCCATGGAGCGCATCCACCCCGTCGCCCAGACGCACACAGCCACGGGTACCTAGCAGCATTGCACACGTCACTCGCTCTGTTCTCTTCATACATACGGCGTAATATGTTTTATGGTTTTCATCATGTGTTTTATGAGAGAAATATCTTGGCATTTCTAAGTGTATCAGGCAAGAAACGGTGGATGCTCTCATCCAAACATCTTGCCAATCCCGTGAGTGTATACATGGTTAGAATGAATGGGTGGCCTACTGGCCTCAGTGGGGAATATTGAACCATGTTCTGCGAATTGAGCTAACCATGTGTGTTGTTTGTTTCTGTGACTAAGCGAGGCTCTCTGAATTCACACGCACCGCAGGTCGGGTGAGCTTCACAGAGCCAAACATCCAGAATGTCCCCAAGGACTTTGAGATCGACATGCCCACAGTGGTGGGGGAGAGCCCCCCTTCACAAGATGCCCGCCACTTTGCCACCAAACAAGGGTAGGCCAGAGACATTATGATATTATGATGCTGGATGTCTTCTCTTTCCAGGTGCTTTGCTTCCAAGAGTACTATGGCCCAAAGAATGCATTGTCTAGTATTTATCCATGGCACACATAAATGATAAATATGGTATCCATGGTGGATAACTGGTAAGAATGTAATCGTGCTGTCATTGTTTCACAGCAAGAGGCGACGTACTATAATACCCACGGCTCCAGTTGGCAGTCCAGAAAAAGGCCCCGCCTTCTCCGTCAGCATGCGGCATGCCTTTGTGCCCTTTTCAGGTTAATGAGACACTTATGCATGTTTTAAGATCAACATCACTTTCAAGGTGTGCATGTTTTGTCCTCCTCGGTATGAGAGTTTACTTTTTAAGACTACACGATATTCTATTTGTATAGAATAACCATGAAATAATCGTTCGATTACGGCATTGCAGTATCACTAATACACACAATTGAATTGCCATGCGTATGAGTTCATGTTTGTAGTGAAAACCTTCTTGGTCTTGTGGTTCCCTGTGTACTGTACTGTAGGTGGCATGATACTAGCAGCAGATTATTCCCAGTTGGAGCTCAGAGTGTTGGCTCACCTGTCCAAGGACCGGCGCCTCCTGCAGGTGAGTCTTTTCCGATTGGCTCGAAGTCTCCGGTTCATTGTTTGTGAACAATAGACCCTTTTCACAGAGGGGTCTATTGGTCTGTTGCTCATAGCACTAACCTTGGGTCTGCTATGTACCAGGACACGGGTACTAGATGAGTGAAAGTAAGTCGACTACCCGTGCCTTGGTACATAAAGGAAGCTGCAGTGCAGGCTCAATCAGTGTTATGAGCGATCAATAGGAAACCGCAAATGTAAGCTATTGCAATTAATATGTATTATGTGTCAGGTGCTGAACGGCGGGGCAGATGTGTTCCGCTGTATTGCAGCCGAGTGGAAAAACATTGAGCTGGACACAGTGAACGCCAGCCTTAGACAACAGGCAAAGCAGGTGTGCGCCACACACGCTCTTAATAATGTAAACCTTATCATTCATATATAATAAGTATCTAAAATGTGTTTGTGTGCGTGTGTAGATTTGCTACGGCATCATCTATGGGATGGGGCCCAAGTCCTTAGGGGAGCAAATGGGTGTGGATGAGAACGATGCAGCCTGCTACATAGAGAGCTTCAAGTCCAGATACAAAGGTACTGTGATTACGATCTAACTTAATCTAACATCCTCCAGTGTAACCTTTGTATAACTCTGAATGTCCTGCAATATTAACTTCAAGTGTGTGTCGCATAAAAGTGAAGCAGCTTCGTCAACAATATAAATATTTTGTTCGAAAACCAGGAAGCGTTTTGTTGAGTTTGCCTCGGATTTTCTGTCCAATAGTCGAGCGATTCGCGATGCATTTGTTTACAAAGTCCATTGTGAACGCTAACTGAACCAAATGGAAAATGCAATACCAGTATCAACTTAACCTTCACCAACATTGACTGGTGATGTCCTTCTCTCTCTGGTGGGGTCCAGGGATCCAGGCGTTCCTCAAAGAGACTGTGAAGAACTGCGTGAAGAAGGGCTACGTCCAGACCCTGCTGGGCCGGCGGAGGTACCTGCCCGCCATCATCAATGGCAGCGCCTTCGCCAAGGCACATGTGAGGAGAGCATGTTCATCGTCAACACATGACGACCACCATTGGTTTCGACATGCAGTTGGACATAATTATTACATGTGATTATTAGGAGTACATTCCAGTTATGCTTGCAAGTACATTTACGTTAATGACGTATAATAATTATTCGATTACATTTGATTATTATAATGCATAATATTCTCGTGTAGACGGCAGAGTTGTGAGGATAATGTTGGTGTTATTGCCCTTTAAATATTTCTATATGCATACTTTACTCTTTTTCTCCAGGCTGAGCGGCAGGCGGTGAACACTACAGTGCAGGGCTCGGCGGCGGACATCGTTAAACTCGCCACGGTCAACATCCAGAAACGCCTGCGTGAGATCTACACAAGCGCCCCTCTGTCACACCAACACACTGCTCCAGGTACAGAATCACATCCAGGTCCTCGTCCGAGTAAAAAGCAGGGCAGGGAAAATGTGGGGTGTGCACCCCCCCCCTAAACCAGGGGTTAGAATTGTACCCCTAAAAAACAGGGCCATCTGAAGTACCCCCTAATAACCGTAAACCATCTCGTTTCCTACACTTGTGTACGAGCGGGGGATAAGGTTACGATCGGAACAAGGCGGCAGCATGTAAAGGAAACAAATTGGACAAATGAATTTCAGAATAGAATGATGGCATAGAATATATTTACCATAGTTTGAGAATTGTTATTATTACTATTTTTATATTTCCAATGTACCCTTTGGCCATTTTGGTACTTGTCGTGTACCCCTGTCCCCTGGGACTCACTGCTCTCGAACGTGCAGGACGCAAAAGCCATATTACAAGACTCAAATATAGAATATAAAAAAAAAATACGTCTGGATGGGCCTCTGGGTTCTTCTCTCGCCAGTGAGGCGGCGTGGCGGGACGTCCCATCTGAGGGGAGCCTTCTTCGTCCTGCAGCTACATGACGAGCTCATCTATGAGACCAAAGAAGAGGACCTGATCCAGGTGGGACACACATATTGACTCATTAGACAGTGTACCCCGCAAACGTTGCATCAAAGGGCTCTGTATTATAAAAGGTCAAAATAGTCTATTCCTAAACCAGTTGAGTGTGTTTTGTCTAATTAATAATAGGAAGGCCTACAAATATTTTATTTAATTATGATTGAAGTATTAAATTCACTATGCTTTACACACTTCCCTATTCTCCAGAGGAACACTCATTAAGGGTGATTACGTCTACCTTTTTTAGCTGGGCAAAGCAATCTCTAATAATTAGCAATGCAGAGCAGGAGAAAATGTAAATGAACCCCTACTGCAGTCTATGGAATATCTTTCTGACTCCTCAGCAAACTCATGTGAGCTTTATCTGCAGGTAAGCAGACTTTCTGTTGACTGAACTTGAATTGTGTTTGCTCTACCTATTATCTCAGGTGGCTCAGATAGTGAAGAAAGAGATGGAGATCGCTGTGAAGTTGTATGTAAAGTTGAAGGCCAAGGTAAAAGCTGGACCCAGCTGGGGTAACCTAGATGACCTTGACATATAACACAGAATGCTAATGGGAAATCCTCATTAACTGTTACACTCAAATACATTTTTAACCCAATATACACAATGCAATGAAATTATGAATTCAGGGATACTGATACATGAACTGTAAATTAAGTAAATATGAATTAAACTAATTTATACTGGTACTGTACATAATGAGAATACCATCGTACTATTGACTTAATAAAAATATGAACTGGATGTACAACACCTCATTGTGAAAACTGCCATTTTATTAGATCATTATTGCATTGACTCATCAACATAACAGATAATCACAAATCACACTCATTACACTGTTGTGAATTTATTTTTATTTTTTATTTTTGTACAGTTATGACATCATTAATTGCAAATCTACTACGGTCAGCATTTAGACATTATTTGTGCAAAACAAACTTAGCCAGCTTGGGTTTTTCTTTTTTCTTTTTAAAAGGAGGGAATAAATACGATAGGGGAAGCATTTTGTGGGACCCGTGTCAACTCACTGTCTGCCATTAGAGAAGTTCCATTGTCATTTTGAGTGGATATTTCAATGAAACCCAAGACCACAAATTAACTCGGTGCTATTACAAGCCAAGGACCATTTCTGGGAACCTGAACAAGGAGAGGGGTCTTGGTTTAAGATAATGCCTTTAGTGCCTGGGGTTGGCTGTTAACTGTTGATTGTAACGCTATTAACCAGCACACCATGGCTGGACAGATCTTTAACAGGCTCAGTCTCAAAACAACATGGTGACAAAATAAACTACAAATAAATGCCATAGAAACAAACTTCCATTGATGGGGTCGACAACATTGTGTTTAACAGATTTTTATAACAGAAAAAGATTTTGAAACAATTGCAGGAGTGTCGGTGGTGATTTCTGCTACAGATGCCCCATATCTAAACAAAAAAAGCCAACCATTTTTCCAAGGACCAGGGATTAAACCTAAACCATGAGCCGGTTTATTCAAGTATATTCCAACTGTTTTCCAAACTGAAAAAAGCACTTCCTTTTCATTAGGTCATAACAACACACATTACACAAGACAACCACCAAGCTGTCGATCTCAACTATAGGCTTAAATCATTTCTTGAAAACCTTGTGTCAGAGACATTGTTTTCTACGAGGCAGTGGAAGAGGTCATGGGGACGCAAACTCACGTCGAGACACAATTCCAATCAGTATCTTTGGTGGCTTTGCTCTTGCCCGTTAACCTGCAACCCGTCTACGATGGTGTTCACTCGACCCGTCTAAAAAGGAGATAACCCCGTTTCACAAGCACGTATTGAAGTCTCCTTACTGACCGCACCGACACTAGTTCAACTCCTTAACTCCTCTTCTACCGTCTTACAGGGGTTTAAAAAAAAACAAACAAAGGAAGTTTTTAAGGGGTGGATGAAGGCATCTGTAAACATATTCAGTCGAGAGACTCATTGCCACAAACGCAACAGAGTTATCAATTAAGGCATTGATACAGACAGAGCTGTGCATTTAAACCAGAGTAGAAAACCCAAATTTGAAAAGAAATTATGTACACAGGTAAGTGCTACTTGAGTCACGTAGTGGTCCGCACATCGAGGATGTCAACCACTGGAACCAGTAATGGCCATCCTTGTTCCAGAAAGTTATACGAGGGGGTGGTGAAGAGAGGGGGGCTTGCGATATAAGGGCCAGGATTTTTCCCCGCTAGTTGGAGCATGTCATGGTGGTGGGGGAGAGGAGAGCGTTTGGCATTGGCCCAGGCAATGGTATAGAACGAGATGCATGGGGAGACGCTCGGTAAGGTCACAGGAGGTTTGAACGACGGTCGTCGGGGTGGGGGGGGGGGCGTGTCAGGGCACCTCGCTGTCCACGCCGCGCTGGAGGTAGTACCTGACGGGGGGGCCGGGGAGGTCCTCGTCGTCATCGACCTCAGAGGCGAAGGACACGGTCAGGTCCACGTAGCGGCGCTCCGACGACGGCTTGATCAGCTTGTGCATCCTAGAGAGAGATAGGCAGGGACCACCACAGATCACAAGGAGGACATGGGAGTCAGCTCAGGACGTATAGATCCAAGCTAAGAGATGGCATTTGTCAAAGTTCTGTATATTTCTCTTGGGCTCAGAAACGAGTAGACATAAATGAATCGCAGAAAGGTAATGGTGTAGGCAGGCAGGTAGGATTCTATATCTATATCACACCAATTTTTCAAAAGTAATGGACCCTTTTCACAGAGGTGTCATGGTAGGACAAACACAGCTCCGTTCGATTTAGGTACGGCAGTGCACCAGTAGAGACACAACCAGTCCAGTAAATATACACTTTGAATAGGTGTATATTCAAGTTTGAATAAAATCGACCTAGTGTTAAAATGGCAGGAACAGGAAGTAACACATGTACATGGTTCTGCTTTTTGTTTGGACATAAAGCACTTACGTCAGCTTCAGCCTCTTGTTGTGTCCGGGCATCACAGGCACGTAGAGCATCTTCACACCGTGGACCACCATGGTGGGCTCAATGCCGTACTTCTCCTGCACATCAGTCACTCATCAGAGCTCTCAACAAGGAACAACACTATCGCTATGCCCAACCAACCAACAGCTGGTAGAGACAATGCACAAACTTAGTCTAGCATGGTGGGAGGTTCTTACCTTCACTGCGTTGATGAAGTCGGAGAGGGTGAAGGCGTCCTGACCGTAGATGGTCCACCGGTCCCAGATGGAGAAGGAGATGTTGTCTCTGGGAAGCAGACGGTTAAGTCATGTGAGTGAGAGAGAAATTCTATTTGAGCGGTCAGTATCTCGGCAGGTCTCACTGTGGTCTCCTGTACATCCCTACCTGATCTGTGTTCGTTTGACGGGGGCGGTCTCCGTGAACACCACTACAGGTATGGCCAGGTTGAAGAAGCAGTTTTTAAACGATTCAAAACCATAGCCCCCAACCACCTTAATGAGCTCTAGCGCCACCTAGGATAAAAAAAGGAGAAATCTATTTCAATCCAAGGACATTATAATTAATGTATTTTATATACTTGTTATACCGCTTCAGAAACTACATTATGAAATGTCCAATTTAGTTGTGTGCAGAGAAAACGGCTCTGAGCCAACACACAGACAAAGGGCGACGTCCAGCCTTACCAGTCCTGCCACAGCAGCCGTTGCCGTGGCGATAGCAGGGATGATCTTGCCGGCGATGCGCTTGATCTTGAGACGGTCTGCAGCCTCGATGGAGTACATCCTGGCTCTAAGGGCGGACGCCGACGCCACAAAGTCCATGTGTCCGTTGGCGTCGTCGTCCTTCTCAAACTGCATGGGTGACAGCTGTAACCACTCTGTGGCAACAACACAAGAGACCAAGATTATAGACATTCTCTTGGATTATTATCATGATTCGATTTTAATATGCAGGTATTAATATGCATTTAGAAAATAAGCTACTGTGGCAGCAGCAAGGAGATGCATGAATGTATGTATACATATTGAGTCCTTAGATATATCCTATTCCACTGAGCATGCTCAAGATGAATGTAGGTAGAGCAAGAAGTTATTTTACCGAGATTGACATCTTATCTGAATTTAATAAATTCAAAATAAACACATTCATACATCACTTTTGTAGCGACTACAGTACTACAAGAATAACAATTTACTGCAGACACGGTAAAGAATTTCTCAGGTCTTTCTTGGGGACATCTTGGATAATATTTGAGGAGGAGCTGAGGACGGACTGAACCAGCAACTTTCTGTTATTGGACAGCCTGCCCTACCACTTCAGCTACTGCATGAGGTGGAACCGAGAGGTCACCTGGGCTGACGTGGCTGGCGGCGATGGCTCCCTCCAGCTGTGTGATGGCCTCCCTCTCCTCCTCGCTGCTCAGCGCCAGCTTCATCTGATCTGGCTTCTTAGCCGACTCATCTGTCTCGATAGGCTGGGAGGTTGGACACACACACACACGTGTCACGTGGATGATGGATCATGTGGAGAACCAAAAGCGAGGTGAGCAAGTTCAGGGAACGTACCTTCTCCGACGGTTTGTATTCTGGGACGGTGACCTCGCGGAGAACCCTGGCCACTCCCTCTTCACATTGATCCTGGGGAAACAAAACAGACACTCTTGGTGTGAGAATGTGTGCATGCACTGTGTGAGTGTCAGTTGTGGTTATATAGGTCACACGGTCTACCTTTTCACAGTAGGGGATGTTATAGATCCCTGCAAATAGCCGGGCCATGCTGATGACGAAGGTGAAGTGCCTGATGGGTGACAGATTAAGCATAAAGTGAGGATATCAGGGAAGAGATCATTCAAACACATGGTGAATGAAGTAATGAAGATCATACTCACAAAGAGTCTTTCAAGTTAAATTCAATAGGCGACGGAGGTCTTTTCGGTGATTGCCAAAACAAACCTTAGGGGGAAAAAAAGAAGATACAACCATAACATTGTGATAAAATAAGTAGGGCTGTCAAAATTAGCGCGATTACGCGTTAACGCAATCTTATTTTAATTCGATTAAGAAAAAATGATGCATTAACGCACTCGTGTGCTCGCAAGCGAGCTGTGTTCGTCAATCGACTTATCAGCCTAAAAAAAAACATGCTGTCGACGGGTGAACTACTGAAGGTATTGTGTGTATAAAATATGCTTTTTAATAAACTATCTGTACACTTACGAAGTTGTCAATGCCTCGTTTTATATGTTAAGACCCTCATTATACTATCAAAGAAGTGTCAGGCTATTTCTAGCCTTGTAATTGCTTTAAAAAAGCGATTTATTTTTTACCAGGTCAGTTGCCCTTAGCACTCAAACGTATAGCAGTTTGGTAGAATCGGCTAAAAACAGCGAACTTAGCTTCGCGTCGTATCGGCTTTTTGTTGCTCTCCATGGAATGTTGGAACTGGTTCTCATACTAAACATATCCCAGAACCAGTTTACACCGGAGTTCTCCTTATTTGGTATGAATGACAACTTCAATGGGAGTTGATTTAAAAACTGCGATTAATTAACTTGCCAATACTATGCGATTAATCAGTAAAAAAAAATTAATCGTTTGACAGCCCTAAAAATATGCCTTTGTTTTGCGTTATATCACAAGAAATTGGACTCATTATAGAGTGGCTAGGTTACGACCACCTCATGCGTCCCGCCCTGGACCTTAGAAACGGAAAAAGTTGTATGGGAGTCAACGGAGCTAAATTAAAAAGTTTTAGATTTTAATCTCCATGAAATGTTCCTGGCAGGGTTTGTCTTACTAAATTCTAATTTTCCACATCAGTACATCAAGTGTAATTTGGCTTAAAAAAATGTTATGACTTTGTAACGCCAATCAACATTAGTTAACTGGCGTTAAGTATTATTATTTTATCATTAAAGTATGGCTCAAAACAGAGGGAGCAAAAAGCAGCAGGAGTAACTTTGATGACTGTTTGAGCGACTCTGTTTTCATACTATAGTCCGTTTCAGTCTGTTTAATTATCTGTATGCACACAGTTGTAACGGTGACATTTTCTAAACAAATTGATGTGGAAAAATTATATTTAAAATCAGACAAACCCCGCCAGGAACATTTCATGGAGAGACTTAGATTGAAATCCGTCGACTCCCAGACCACTTTTTCCGTAGTGTCCAGGCTTGGCGCATGAGGTGAGCGTGACTTAGCCACTTTATACAGGTGTTTGGGGAACTTACTGCCGTCCTTTAACCGCGTGTCCAGAGGGAAGGAATGCAACAGCTGAAGGGCCTTCAAGACAACATCAACAGCAGTATTATAATGCATACAACCTTGCACACGCACACCATAGTCGAGATGTGAACGGAAAGAGGTTCCCAGGGCCGTCGCTTACCTTTTTCTTGAAGTATTTGTCGAATTTAAGGCGAGCCAGGATGATGCAGTGTTCCCATTGGCTGGGTCGCCTGCTCAGCAGCTTGATGACCTGGAACGCCCCCTCCAGACTCTCCCTCGCCTGCATCCTCTATACACACATATACACATATACACATACACACACACACTTTCTTTAAGAGGAATGTTCTATCCACATCGTTGAACATGAGATATTTGCATTATGGCCATTTAAGAAAAAAAGATTATCATCTTATTTGTATTACTATTTATATTATGGATGTACCAAACGCCTACCTGTAGCACTGCTTCTGCCGAAGAGTGGGTCTGCCAGAAAAGGTTATAGGTGGAGGGCTTTTGAGTGAACCCACTTTCAAACTACAAAACACAGAGATAAGAGGTCAGGGGCCAGGTACTTTCTAGCGTGGCACTGGTTCTGAAACCTCCAACAGAAGGGGGGGGGTCACACCTTGTCCCTGGCCCATTGGATGGTGTGCTCTATGACTGCAGGGAAGGACTTCAGGGTGCAGAATGGGATCTCTTCCTCAGGAGGGTCCCTCTGGCAAGAGAGCAGACAAACAGCCAAAAACTAGATTAGCACATGCATACACAGTGCGTTAGATATAGTGAGGTATCTAATGAGCTGTTATGGTACCATGCCAGAGCATTAGCTTCTTAAAAGGAAGACATACATGGCTGTTGTAGGACTCTGTCAGTCCTGGCACAATGATTTCCGTGTGTCCTTTGGTTCCCATCGTTCCCGAGTCCAGGAGAGCTTTCTGATTGGATACACTTCGACTGTACAGACACAAGAGGAAGACATTTAGAGATGTTAAAAGGAAAACCCTCACAAAAGTCCTCACTATTGTCAATCATTTGCATTTTACTGACCTTAGGGTTAATAGAAAACCTAGTCTCACAAATCAGACTTTAGATATTAGTCTAAAGTGGCAGACAAGCTCAAATCTGGGTGAACTAGGCGTTTCACTTTCTCACTTCAAATTGCTGGAAACAACCTGACTGATGGAACCACAAGAAACGTGAAGAGGACTGATAACTAAAACGAAAGCATCGTCTTGTCATTGTCGGTATCCCTCCTTGGCCAACAGCAAACACAAACTCGGCCAGCACTAGTAAACTAAACTTTTCCCGTAGCTAGTGGGAAGACACGCTAAAACGTCCTGTCCGCACACCAACGTTTCTCTTCAGAAATATATATCTGTAACAAAACAGGTAACTCCGCCCCTCGCACTTTCTGGTTTCCGGCCCAGGTGCTGTGCAGCCTCCCCGCAGAAGTTTGGCTATAGCATTGTGAAACTTCTGGATCCGAGAATAAAGGAAAACCTTTTTAAAATGACTTCTCGCCGACACTTTTTCTTTACTCTCTTGCACAAGGCACTCGCTACAATCAGATTTTGGGGGGAATGTTTGCTTGACTTTATCTGGTAACCCAAAACGGCCAGTAACAGGCAGCAAGTTGAGTCCATATTCTCTTATTCTATGTTTTTGAAACTTTGTGCATTTAAGATGAGATTTGGCGTCTAAAATAAGTTGTTTTAGTGTTTGGTTTTCCTTCACATTGAGGCTTACAATGAGCTGCGACTTTTCAACATGCCAACAGCGACAAAATGAATTCTAGACGTCACAGTGACAGCGGGGGAAGCCCAGTCTCTCCTGACCTGTCCACGTATCTCCGGGCCTCCACGTTGTCCAGTGCCGTCACCACCAGATGGAGGCGCGAGTAGAAGTTGTCGTTGTACACGCCCTCGGTGGCGGGGCACACCTTGTTGAGGTGAGCGTCCACCTGCAGCTCTGGGTTTATCTCCAGCGTGGCAGACGCTGCTGTCGTGCTCTTGGGTTTCTGATACGTGAGAGAGAGGTAGGGGAGGAAAGGTGTGTGTGTGAGTGGGTGGGTGTGTTGAGTAGAAACGGAGCAGAGGAAAGGAAGGTGTACAAATGGATTAGAAAAGTTTTGGTCATAAAACAAACGAAAGGTCTGCTGACCAAATACTGCTATGGGGTACACAAGGTAAGGTCTTAAACACAACATTATCTAATCCGTTGAAAGTCATAACATAATAATACTGCCAATTAAGTAAATTAGCTTTAACTATGTAGACAGTGGACACAACCAAACCGTGTGACACAAGTGTACAAGAAAATAAAAAGGGAGGGAAGGTAAGAGCAAAGATGTTCTAATAAGAAGATAAGGCCACTTGGCTGAATATGTGAAGCGAACACCAGGGGCGCAAATGAGCATGGACAGTGTAGAGTGAAATAAGAGTCAATGGGGATTTTCCATAAAATAAACGTTGGACAAGGTAATTATTTTTTTTATTGTGCCATCGTGGTCATATTCCGGTGGTGGATAAGAATGCATTCAGATTTTGAGTCATTTCCTCATGCATGCACTGCTGTCCATGCCCTGATGGCTGCCAACTACTTGTCACGTACAAGCTACGTTCACTTATTTAGAGATGCTGTCCAATTCATCTGATATCTTTCAAGGTGAGAAATATGAATCTTAAGATGCAAAATATGTGCCTACTTTATTCAAATAACACCTTTTTAAAGAAAAATGTGAAGTGATTCTAGAGTGCAGCCTCAGTACTAGTAGGACTGCTCTAAAAGGAGGTCATATCACATCCATCACAGTAACCAGTAGATTGTGTTATTTGTGACAGCAGCCGTGAATAGCCCATACACAACTGAAGTAGACTGAGATTCTCATGATATAGCATTTAGCTCCATTCACACCTGTGCATTTCCACACCATCTAGCACCTGTGCCTCCGGTGCTCAAGCATGGTACTGCAGTCTTTTTTCCTGTTTCATTTCCTTTTTTTATGAGTGGCATAGCTCTCTTTCTATAATAGCTCTGGTAAGAGGAAGTTTGTAAAAAGAAAGAAGCATCTGTTCACCTGTATATGATATGGCCTGAAGAGGAACTGCCGGTTAAGGTTAGATTTCTCTATGAGGTCCGGGTCTGTAACGCATACCTGAAGACACAAACATTTACAGACACAAAAAAGGTAACTTTATCGACAACAACCCAACAAATCGAAAAATAAAATGTATATAATAAGATGCATCTCTACCTCTCCCGAGCACTTTGCCAATCCGACGCCAAGCAGAGCAAAGTTCTTCAGCATTTCACAGCCGATGGCGCCACAGCCCACCTGGAAGAGAGGACGTCACCGATAATTATAGACCCCGTCTGCATTACAGTCACTACACACAGACTTTGATCAGCGTGGGGGGCTCTCACCATGAACACCCTGAGCTTGTGCAGCTCCAAACACATGGATTCTCCGATACAGGCTCTCAGTCCGTCGTATCGGTCTCCCCTGCTGGCAAACTCCTCCGCAGAAAGAGACTGCAGCGGCCGGACCAACTCGATAGCATCCAGATAAAACTATGAGAAAAGAAAAAAAAGATAAGACAGATTAATAGAAATAATAATAATAATTAAAATATATATATATATATATATATATATATATATATATATATATATATATATATATATATATATATATATATATATATATATATATATATATATATATATATATGTTTACAGAGATAAAATATGATATAAAAAGGATGCTGTGGAAGAAATACTGAATGTTTGACATATGCACAGTGTGACCCACCCACTGCTGCAGTGGGGAAAACTTCCCAGTCAAGGCCTTGAGGGCCTCCTGACTGGCCAGGCCTCCTACAGCTGCTGCTAATGGGGGAAGGGCGCCCCTCGCTGTCCGGGAGAGGCAGCGCACCAACTCCGTGTTCACTGGAGCCTGGGAGGAGGGGTTCAGCAGGTTAACAAAATAAAAAACAGAATAGAGGAGGTGCACATCAGTCAGTGTGACAGTGGAAACAGTGTAATGACTCACTTTATTCTTGAGCCTGCCATTGACTTCCTCTGTGAGCTTCACTAAAACCTCTGCATCCTGTAGACAGCTGATGACACAAGACAACATCGACGTCACCTCATTTGAAAATGTATTAAAAACAACCATGAAGATACTTGAACCTGTTTACACTGTACATGTTAGCAAAAGGATTTTATTTTCAACGAAGACATTGAATGGAAAACCAGACAGAGAACGGAAACCCAAAGCAGACGGGGGGGCTTTGGTTACCCGATGTTCGGCATCCTCCCCTGCTGCTCCTGGAAGGTGTCCAGAGCCAACATGGCCGCGTGGATCTGTAGCGGTGCCTGATGGGTACATGTCAATCAGAGGTTATAAAAGGAAACCCTCTGATTCACTTGACCTCAAACGCAAAGACACCAATGAACTGAACTCCTCACCTCTGGTTTACTGAAGTCTGGGATCAGAACCTGAGGATCACACAGCTGTTTTTCCATTGTCTCCTGAAACACACACACACACACACACACACACACACACACACACACACACACACACACACACACACACACACACACACACACACACACACACACACACACACACACACACACACACACACACACACAATTATGCATCCCTTTTTATTAGGGCTGGGACAATATGCTCATCTCCCGATTCAATACTTTCGCGACACTTGGATGCCGATTCCATATGTAGTGCGATTTTTAAGTATTGTGATTTGATATTATGATTTATTAGGATTGTTGTTTATTTTTTTAGCACTAGACCATGGAAAAAAGTTGAATCACACACTTCTAGAGACTGTATATCATGAGGCATATTTTCAAAAACAATGCACATTACATGTCAGTCAGTCTTTCTGACTTTTATTTCAGCAGGGTCAATGCTATACTGGGAGGGTTTAAAGGAAGGTTACATGCTGCTGTTGATGTAGTGTACTTCTTGTATGCATTTAATAAAGAAAATAATAAAAATACTGTTAAAGAAATGAATGTATATATTTTTTAAATAATTTAAAAAAAATCGTGATACTTAAGTGAATCAGCATTTTTTTCCCCCACCCCTACTTTTTATTCCCATTGAGGACTATTGCTGCTTAGCTGTAGCTGGACAACTTACAAAGCTGAACGTCTTGGGCGTTTTCACCAGTACAAAGAAACCTCCATGTGCATAGGGTCGGAGATGTGATGTGTCTTCTATTGAAAAACTATGAGGAGAAAGGACTGAAAAGAACACACACACACACACACACACACAATAAATACAGAAATAAACAACACGGACAAATACATTTTGCCAAGAGGTGAATTGGAAATGTAGAGGAATTAGAGGAATGATTGCAGTGGAGAATAATATATGAATGTGCACTGTTCCAATAGAAGCAATAATAATGACAGACATCAATGAAAAGTAAGCTATATATTGACGAGGAACAAACTGCAGAACTAACAATACACTTCTCAAAATAAAGCCACAACGGAAATCGTTTGTTTGACAACGCTGCAACCGCATGGCCTCACATCCTTTCAATGTTGCACATTGAGTGATTCTAAGACCTGTTTCTATTGCAGCTGTGAGTCAGACGAAGCTCATGGGAACTCATTGTAGGTGAATACCCAGATATGTCCAAGAAAAAGAGCTGTAGTTCAAGCTAAAGCTGTGCATATGGTGGTGTATTACCTGTGACTGGCCGTGCGGTGCCATTGAGCTCCTGCATGCCGTTGACCTCTCTAAACAGGACAGACTGGCCGGTCTGCAGCCCATGTGGGCGGTTGTCCATGCAGGTCACTACCCCTGGGTTGCCCTGAGGGGGTCAAAAGGTCAAATGCACAGACATTAGTGCCTCTCAAAATGGGTTCTTAATCATGGAGGGTGAACTAAACAGAGCCAACCAAGCACGCCCTGAGCCACCAGTAAAAGAAAAGGAAAACAATCAAAGAAAAAAAAAACACTGTAACCGATAACCGATCTTCAAATAACGAGTATGAATATTAGATTATTGTTTTCCAACTGCAAAGGTTCCCCTTTGGCTTCATCAAAACATTAATCTGATATGGCTACAGAAATGCAAACATGTAAATGTGCACATGATAGTACACAAAGTATTACCTCTTATTCCTACCTCTATTTATCCATTGCTTTTAATTATTTTAAGCAATTGTTTTTATTTTATTTTTTAAAAGGTGCATTGCACAAATAAGTTATTATTATAGTGTTCAAACCTGAGTGACACTCTGAATGAAGATCTCCTTTGGCTCCTCCCCTGTGGGGTCTGACACTTCGAACTCATCCCCAAAATCACAGAACACCCTCACGCAGATACCGTGAGCACTGCAGCTAATGAACTGCAGAGGAGAGGGGACACAATCCATGAGATGGTGATGGACCGTTTATACCATCTGAACGTACCAGAGATGGTGAGCAAAGGCTATATAAACATACTCTGATGGGAGGCTCTTGTGAGTGGCAGAACTCGTTGACTCTCTTCTGAAGAGTCAGACTTGCTTCTGTCAAAATCACACACTGGAGAGCAGAGCAAAGATACAAAATAAAACACAGTATTAGTTCACGTGGTGCATTGCAAAGTTCAGTAGGCCCACATCTATCAACACATGAAGCCATTTCAGACTTTCAAAAACCTTGAAACACATTTCCTGTGCCTAACCAAAAGCCATACCACCCACAAAAATGTGTTTACATGCAAATGGCGGAACCAGCGTTTACATGTCTCAAGCGGCATACAAAGAAATATACTCATAACACTATGTGATATACCGTTTACACATGGTTTAAACTTAAAAGTATGACACTAATAATTGATTGGGAAGTATTGTGAGCCGGTCTCTTACTTGGTACTTTCTGAGGAAGCTGAGGTCAGTGTTGTCATCCAGAGTGGAGGAAGACTTCTCCACATGAACGTAAGGGTTCAACTCCACTACCCTGGGGAAAACAGCCTCCACCCTGGAACAGAGTATAGCAATGTGTATATCACTTGTTAGCGTTTGGAAGATGGAGAAAAACGAAACCAAGAGACAAGCATTTAAAAGGGGCTTAATTTGTCGAATTTGTCGCACGTGTGTGAGAGGCCTACGCAAAATATGAATCATCATTCATTTGTCCAGTATTTGAATAGATTTTTCACGTGAAAACAGTTGAACATGTGGACAGCTAGAGAAGGCACTGTCAGGCCTTACCTCTTCCTCTGGTTGAACACATCATCTTGGCGGATGAAGAAGTTGGTGCCCAGATCCCAAACTTCACACTGCTTGGTGTCATGGAGGGTAACTGTCTGCAGATGGATAGACACACACCCAGAGATCAGTAACCCTATGGAGAGCGTTACATTCTGTAATCACATCGTTTATGAAATCACTTACCTTTATACCAGCCAGCACAATATTCTTGGCTGTGAATAAACATTCAAAAAAAAAGAAAAAAGTTACATTTGGTTACGTTGGGTAATCAGCTTAATGCGTCTGATGTTTCGCATCATGAATCATGGAGACATCATAATGCCATAATCCAATGCACAGTACGACAAAATACTAGTGAGGCACACCTATCTCAATTCCCAATCCTCCCATTCCACTGAGGAAAACCGAGGACTGGGCCATCTTTTGCATAGCGCTGTCTCCAAGTACATAGCGCTGACGGCTAGAATAAGAGAGAAGAGAAAACAGTAACCGACACAAAATGATAAAGCCAACAGCCACACAACACAAAACACGAGCAACCGACAATCAAACAACATAAACTGTATAGTTATGGCCATTAAGTGAATCAATAAAGCCATGTCAACTGGTGTACGGTATGGGACGTCCACTGAGGAGGATTCCTGTATGCCAATATATGGTCTATCTTGTTGTTGGTGGACATTTACACAAAACTTGCCTGTACAGAGAGTCGTCAATCTCCATTGAGTCTGCAGCCATGGTGGGAGGGGAGGAGGGGGGACTTCGCTGGTGCAAGAAAGAGCTAAAAAAAAAAAAAAGGGAAAGCAAAGAGTAAATCATATCGCAAATAGCACAGAGAGAGAGGACACAGAGCTGGGTGAACCTGGCCATGATTTTCTCTTGTTGATAGTCCAAACATGTAATTAAGTGTCCTCAAAAAAACCAGGGGCAGTTTCTTGCAGGCCAACAAAAAACAAAAACAACAACAACAACGCATTGCTACAGCTAAATTAGCCAACGTGACCCACTAGTCCGACACCACCCTAACGTCAAGTTATTCACCGTCCCTCGCCAGACTCACTCTCTCTCTAACTATCTCTGCTGTGTTGTTGGCTGTGTTGAAAGGGACCTGTGCTAAAGTGGACCAAACTAGCTCCACCATGGATGTTGTGTGGGCCTACGGACACCAGCATAGTGCTAGCAAAGTGATGTTAGCTTAGAGAGGTGCCACTGTCTGGAAAAGCCGGCATCAGGCAGGAACACATGCAATACACAACTAGCAAACAGCGACGACACGTACGCCATTTGGCGAAGAGGGAACGGTATACATTTTAAGTACAGTTACAGTGGTGAAAATAAACGGTGCAACCTTTAAAAAAAACACATAAATGTAACGCAATGGGTGTGAGATTGCTACCTGTCAGTGTACGCGAGGAGCTGTAGCGAATGAATGGCTCTGAGTGGCTAGAAACTTGGAACGGTTCCGGGTTATTTTGGTCACGTGACACAATAGAGGGCGGGATTGTGTGCCATATAAAGCTGGTCTGTCAATATAGCGCGGGTGACTTTTATACCATTTGGCACCGTTAAACATGCTCCAATAATGTTTTTATTATTAACTTTGTTTTAACTTTATGTGTTTCTGCTGGTTAACATGTATAGTGAGCAGAAACTCTGTGATTCAAACTACACGCTTGTGAAAGTCTGCAATGACTTCATGTATTGATAGGTATTGGCATATTAAACTTGTACACCGGTTAGTTATATTATATAGCATCCTATAATATTTCCATTCTGAAAGAGCAAACACAAATTGAGACCAATAATAAGGATTTTGCAACGCTACTAGTTAGATGGATTACATTTTGAGACCCTTACTGTTCAAACAGACAAAGGTCAATCGAGGAAAAGTAAAACATTTACATGAAAATGTGTGTGTATGTGTATGTGTGTGTGTGTGTGTGTCTATCTGTATGCCTTCCTCTTCGGTCTGATTCTCACATTTTCCCCTCAAAATGCTCTATCTTCGTATGTCCTAATCTGTCCGTTTTTTCTGGGGACTTTGACAGTTGACAGGCCCATTACTGCTGTAAATACCCGGTGTGGACTCCTCCACATCCTCCCACTTCTCATATTGGTCAGACGGACCACGGTCGGTAACTCCCCCCAAAGTAAAGTCCGACAGAGATACACACATGCATTGAGTTCCAAAGTGCCAGTGTCTGCCTGTCCTTGTTTGTCTCTCGGACACCTGTCCACAGACTCCGCTCTCTCTCGCCGCGATGTGGTGCAGCCGTGTGGCCCTGCGCCGTCTCCAGCAGATCGCCGTAGCTCCGTTAAACATTTCTGGGAATGCCACCGGCGGTGCCATGCAGCGGAAGATGTCCAGCCTGCCCAAGGTCTACGTTACCAGACAGATCCCACCGGATGGCCTGAAGAGACTGCAGGAATCTGGACAGTGAGTCCTCATTTCATTCAGAGACCGGTGATTGATGTGTTGTAATGATTGATGTGTAATGATGTGTGAAACACTTTATGTACACTTTATGCACCGATACGTGTATTGCATTTTGGGGGTTCATTGGGTCTCTGTTGGGGCCTAATTTAGTGTGAGTGGCAAGGAAGTTTATCATTTGTTTATCGTTAGTTCCTCATTATCAATGCATAACTGTTTATCAATGGTTAGGTAAGCCTAGAGTAGGATAAGAGAAATAAAGTACGCTTATCTCTCACTGCCACCACAACTGTGGTCTTTCGAGGCCAGCACAGTCTTTTTTCAAGGATTTATAATGACTAATGTGCCTTTCCTGAATAAATAAAGGTTCAATCAAATGAACGGAATAAAAAATGATATTGCGATTGTATTGCATATTAAAAATAAGTTTGTGTTTTGCAGAGTGCAGTATGAGCTGTGGGACTCGGACGATGTCCCGGTGCCCAGGAAGGAGCTGCTCCAGAAGGTGAAGGGGGTCGATGCCCTGCTCTGCGTGCTCACTGAGAAGATCGACGCGGAACTGCTGGACGCCGCAGGTCAGCCGGCGACCGATGGCTGCCTCAAGCAGCTCATCTGAATGCAAAGAGCAAACCCCCCCCCAAATGTATGTTTTTGGTGTGCTAATGTGTATTTCTGTGTGTGTGTGTGTGTGTGTGTGTGTGTGTGTGTGTGTGTGTGTGTGTGTGTGTGTGTGTGTGTGTGTGTGTGTGTGTGTGTGTGTGTGTGTGTGTGTTTGTGTGTGGCTGCAGGCCCAAACTTGAAGGTCGTAAGCACTATGTCAGTGGGGTTTGACCATCTCTCTCTGGAAGAACTTAAGAAACGGTGAGTGAGGAGATGTATGTGTGTGTGTGTGTGTGTGTGTGTGTGTGTGTGTGTGTGTGTGAAAGTGTAAAAGTGTGTGTGTGTGGGTTGTGTGTGTGTGTGTGTGTGTGTGTGTATCTACTTAAGAACTTAAGAAACGGTGAGTGAGGAGATGTGTTTGTGTGTGTGTGTGTGTTTGTGTGTTAAAGTGTGTGTGTGTGTGTGTGTGTGTATCTACTTAAGAACTTAAGAAACGGTGAGTGAGGAGATGTGTTTGTGTGTGTGTGTGTGTGTTTGTGTGTTAAAGTGTGTTTGTGTGTGTGTGTGTGTGTGTGTGTGTGTGTATATCTACATATGCGTGTATGTTTGCTTATACGCTTCCGTTAAAACCCTTCTTCTCAGGGGTATCCGCGTGGGCTACACTCCTGAGGTGCTGACCGACGCCGTGGCAGAGCTGACGGTGGCCCTGCTCCTCGCCACCTCCAGGAGACTGATCGAAGCCACGCACGAGGCCAAGACGTAACGTCACGCCCAACACTAACACCTTACTATAACAACACACAACACACTAATATAATAGACCCTTTTCACAGAGGTGTCATCGTAGGACAAACATAGGCGTCTCTCATAACACTAATTATGGGTCTGCTCCTTCCAGTAGTTTAGTCTACTACCCGTGCCCTGGTACATAAAAGTGGGTAGAGTAGACCCATAACACGACACCTGCGACCTAATTATGTGTAATACACCAATGTGATACACGTACACACCGATATAATACACACACTGACTACGTATTGGTGTGCTACACTTTGTGCCACACACTGCAGCGGAGGCTGGGGAACGTGGAGGACTCTGTGGCTGTGTGGACATGAGTTGGCCAACAGCACTGTGGGCATTTTTGGCCTGGGGAGAATTGGTATGGCATATCAAAAACACTCTCTCTCTGTCTCTGTCTCTGTCTCTCTCTCTCTGTCTCTGTCTCTGTCTCTCTCTCTCTCTCTCTCTCTCTGTCTCTGTCTCTCTGTCTGTCTCTCTCTCTCTGTCTGTCTGTCTCTCTCTCTCTCTCTCTCTGACACGCACACACACACACACAGTTGGCAAGAAATAAATGCCCATCAACATTTGTAGTTCTCTCATATCTCATGTCCTATGCATTTACCTAACCTCGTTCATAGGCGTTCTCACCGCATGCGTTACCTGAGAGTTGACCCCTCAAAATTGTAGATGTTGCTCCGTTCTTACACCACTTTCATTTGAAGGTATTGCTATTGCCGAACGCCTCGCACCGTTCAAAGTTAAGAAGTTTATTTACACTGATGTGGAACCCCGGCCTGAGTTGGCCAGTATGATCAACGCAGAATACGGTAAGCGCTCCAGCCTGATCATTTTCTTTCAGTTTTATTATTTAGAATTTGACTCGTCTGTCCCTAGTGATACCCGTATGTCGACCATCACCTCAAATAACCCGTATGATTCCTTTTGACCGTGTACGTCTATCATTCCAGTCTCCATGGACGAACTGGCCAAACAGTCGGACTTCCTGGCCGCGTGCTGCGCACTCACGCCAGAGACGAAGGATATCTGCAACAAGGACCTTTTCTCAAAGATGAAGAAAACCTCCATCTTCATTAACACCAGCAGGTAGAGGCCCGTCGTACACCCGGTCTCGCAGAAGAACACACAACTGCACACACAATAACTCTTTGCAGAGTTATGCATCCAAGCGATACAGATCACCAAAAGGTCCACCCTTGATTTCTCCTCTTTTCCGGCGGAGAGTTTCTCTGCTAAAGTTGAGTTTTTTTCTGCTCGAGATAAATATGACCCCCACAGATAACCCTTTCACTACCACGGGTGGAATTTGCTCTCGACACGCACAGGCTGATCCGCTCCCACGTGCATTAGCGAGTCTACATATGGAGGTGTGCTTGTGCTCTCTGTGTCGTCGTATCAGAGGCGGTGTGGTGCACCAGGATGACCTGTACGACGCTCTGGCCACCGGACAGATTGCAGGAGCTGGATTAGACGTGACCGTTCCTGAGCCCCTGCCCACAGACCACCCCCTCTTCACACTCAAAAACTGTGGTATGTCTTCGTATTTTACACTATTTATGCATATTTTATGAAGGGTCATACAGACCGAATACAGTTTGAATAGACACTGTGTGTCTAAAATGTTTCTTCGGGACTATACAGGTTTGTGACTGTGTATTTTGTTCTGAGGGAAGATATTTGTTTCAGTAATTTAAATGACCCAGTAAATAAACTATCACTACTAAGTCTACTACCACGACATTACTAAGTTTGCTTGACTCTTTTTCCAGTGATCCTCCCCCACATTGCTAGTGCCTCCTACTCCACCCGCAATGAGATGTCCAGCCTGGCAGCCAATAACCTGCTGCTCGGCCTCCGCGGCCAGCCAATGATCAAGGAGCTCAAGCTTTAAGAACCAATAGACTGATTTCACCTATTTATTAGGACAGTCCCCTTTCATTTACCTTAGCTTTCAGACCGTTTTATAGTCAGAGAGTAATGCCTATTCATTCCTGACCACTGCACAAATGTAAAAAATGTAAAAATCTCAAACAAGTAATGAACATTACCTTTTTAATATATCAATATTACAACTAAAGCACTGTGTTTTTCAAAACATTTGACAAAGACGAACATTACATCCTCTGTTAATTTTTACATTAGGTGTAGGTGTCAAAGAATGAATATTTTAGAGGGTATAAGGCAGGAACTCCTTCTGGGGAAATCTAAAATGTAAGAAAGCGTATTATATTTCACATTAAAAACTGTTCACAACAGTTTCAAAAGACAGCACCATGGCAAGTTTAACAGGCCTCTAATGCCATGAGGCAAATAAGCCATTTTAGAAGATTCAAACTTTGAACCTTGGTTCTGTAGTATATTATCATGTTACTTCAATGCAACTCAATATGTATATATCTGCTCTCACAACCTCTTCTCGCCAAGATGTGTGGGTATGCGAGGCAAACATGCCAAACCAAACCATGGTTTCACTTCACAGACCATTTCACCAGCCTTGTGTATTCATCAATTTTGGTCAGAGAAAATGATAGCTTAAGTTAACAGTGACAACATCATGTTATTTTCTTTAAATAAAAAATAAAAAAAACCTTTTTCAATCTCAAAAAGGATTGATGATTCCTTGCTTTCTATAGGTAACACTGCAACAACTCAATATTAAGGTGCTCTCTCAAAATGGAAACGATATATTGTAATTCTAGGATAGTAAGAGACAGTGTAACAGACACAAAAAGGCAAACATGGACTCAAGACTTTTTACTCTACAGCGCTTAATTAACGGCAATCTCAATTATCCAACTTTAATCTATTTGAGTCAAATTGTTGGCAATTCATCATTTACCACAAAGAATGGACAACACAATAAACGGTAAAAAAAGAAAAAAGCAATATAAATGATTCGACGTTTCTAGATCCTACCATCACAATGGAGAGTCCACAGACTCTATGTGTCTTGTGGAGCTATGCCCTTTATAACGAACAGCAGGAGATAGAGAGGAGTTGGTACATCGTTGGAAAGCAACAACAGTTATGCACTTCTACATTCCAGTCAAAGGTTTATTTTTTTTTGGTTAGATGAAATTGACATTTTTAGTGCATTTATAATGGATGAAAGTTGGTGATATGGGACACATATAAAGCACTGATATAAAGTGCTGTGGCAAACATCTCTACATCTAGCTTAGTTCATGTATTACTGGGTTTAAGTTAGAGAAAACATGATGCCATTATAAAAGTCTCATATTTACATGTCTAAAACACTGAAACATTTGCTGTACCTTTTCGAAATTTGGACTCGACTGAAGTCAATTTGTTGATACAGTGGCCCACTTCATTGTCCTTTGAAACGAGTATACATACAGATGCTGAGTGCAAATAAACACCAGGTTTGTAGGGCTCAATGCTACTTCTTCCTTCAAAGATTATTTGGCACATTTCTGCTGATTTTTTGCACACCATAAGCTACCAGTTCCCCAGCTCTAATCTGCCTCAGGTCAAGACGAAGATTCATAAAGGTGCTCATACAAGGCAGCTTCTGCTTTAACCATTGAATTGAATGACATTAAAAAAACACTGATCTAGCACCACTTCATAAAAGTGTACGTTCACTTCCCACAGTCACTTCTGTGAAAAGGCCAAACAACAAATCTTAAAAGATTGACACAGAGTGACACACAAACACAAACACCACACACAAACCCATCAACTGTTTCTTAACATGAGAAGTCGATGCTGAGGTTTACTGGAACATCACTTTCAGACAGGACTCTAAACAGTAGGATACTTCGGGAATAATTTGGATGTAAAGATGACATGGAATAGAAATGATGGGGAAGTCAGTGTTTCACTAATCACCACCAGTGGCAAGAATAACCACAATGATATGTTTGTGTGTTTGTATGGCGATTCATATTGTATATTGTTTGTTGGTTTGTTTTCTTTAATATATTTTCACATAGCAGATCTTGGAATAAATAAGGTGCAATAGTGGGTCTATAACCACTTCCACTACCACTTACCACTTAATACCTTAAAAAACCAACGTAAAAATGTGTTTAGTGACTCAGAAAGTATAGGATACACAACAATCGCCATAAACTCCCGTATTAACCAAATTGGAAAATGTAATAATTGCAAAATCTTCAGGAGGACAATCGGTTCTTTCAATTTCGGGTCATGGTTTTGAGCCATATAAAAAAAAGGTCACGCCACGATGGCTCATGATGAGCCTCTTGTCCTACAGCAGGGCGTTGGGCATGTTGATGCTCTGCCAGCGCAGGCAGGTGGTCTTGGAGTGCTTGTACAGGTGGGACGACTGGCTGAAGCGCTTGCCACACTTGAGGCACGCGTACGGCTTCTCCCCCGTGTGCACGCGGATGTGCTTCTTGCAGTCCGTCAGGGTCAGGAAGGTCTTACAGCAGATCTTACAGGCGTACTTCCGCGCGCCTTCCACCACCAGCACGTTGTGCTCCGACAGGGCCTTCTTGCACTTGGACAGCACGTCCGCCGAGGCCCGCGTCAGATGGGGGGGCAGGGAGGTGGGCCTGCTCCCGCTCCCGTCATAGCCCCCGGCGTCGTTGAGGAGCAGCGGCCCGCCCAAACTCGAGGAGGAAGAGGAAGGGTCTTGGATAACGGCGCCGCCTCCGATGCCGTTGGCCAGCTTAGGGGCCGCGCGTCGGTAGCCAGGGTAACCCATGGAAGCGTTCGTGGCTCCTTCCGCAGCTCTCGAGGCTTGCGCCAGGGAGTGAAGGCCCAGACTGGAGTGCTGAAAGTCCAGACCAAACGGATCAGAACTGACCCCCTGCGGGCTGCCCAGGTCATCTCGCAGGGGCCGAAGGAAGAGAGACTCTCCGAAACCACCGTGACCCTCGCCGCCCAGTGAACCTGAACACAGCAAAGAGGCGGAGCCAGATGGGCCGGCACCTTCCTGTCCGAAAAGGAAATTATGCGTGACTGCATCGCCGGTTGTGGTGTTGGGGAGGTCATCGTCCCTGGCGACCAACACTGACCCGGCACCTCCGAAACCCTTAGGGCTGAGAAAGTTGGAGATGCTGAAACCGGCTTTTCCGTTTTGGCCATTGCTACACCCGAAACCCCCAGCAGTCCCAGTGCCTCCGCCCATTCCCGCCTTGAGTCGCAGCTGGGAGCTGGGTTGGAGCATGGTGTCGGGGCGAGGCTGGGGGTCGGAGGATAAGCTGCGGTCACTGCTCTGGGTGCTTTCGGGACTCAGCTCCACCTTCTCTTCCTCGTCCTGGCCTGACATACCGTGCCCGGCCGGATTATCGCCCTCCGCTTGGGACGTCACATAACTGGTCTCGTCGGTTGGCTCGGGGGAGCTGAGTGGCTCGCATTTTACCACCACCTGTGTGAAAGAATGTAACATTACATTGTAGACATTACATTGTTTGATTCATTTTTTGTATATATAAAAAGTTCAAATGCTAATGTAATAGCTTTACCTTCTCTTCCAGTGCCTCCTCCTCCTCTTCCGTCTTGGACATGATTTTCACTTCTGCTCTGTTGTCTCTGAGATCTCCTTCCTCTTTGTATTCCTCCTTCCCCACTCCTCCCTGCATCCGCCCTGACTGCTCCCCTTCACAGTGTACACTGTCTGATTGGCTGGGCATCTGAGCATCATCTTGGGAAGCCCCAACCAGTCCAGCAACTTCAGCAGATTCCTCCCCCATTTTGTGAGAGTCTGGGGAAAGCAGTGATCCTTCCTCCCTGTCTTCTGCCTCTCCTAACATACCTCTTACAGGCACAGAGGGGCGTGGTCTCTGCCTGGGTCTGTCATCCGATAGGCCCAGGCTAAGTGTTTGCTTGCGCTTGTGGAAGCGTCGGATTGGGAAGGACGGTGTCTGTTCAACCGCTCCACTGTTCAGAGACCTTCCCACCCCGTCCTCCTCCATGCCCCCCAGCGCTGAGCTCACAAGGCTTAGCCCCAGCTGCTGCAACAAGAAGGAGCGCTGCAGCCTGGATGTAGCGCTGTTAGCCGCCAGGTTTGCATTCGCTGCCAACTCTGCTGCTTGTTGCTGCTGCTGCTGCTGTTGTTGTTGTTGTTGTTGTTGCTGCTGCTGTTGTTGCTGTTGTTGCTGTTGTCTATGCCTCTGCTGGTCCTGCTGAGGTTGGTGCCGCAGGGGTCTGTCGGCCTGGGGGGAAACGGGCAGGGTACGGTTGGTGAGGTAGTGTTTACAGGCCTTCACCACGTTGTTCAGGTGCAGGTGTGAGGCTGCCAGGAGGATATCCATCACGTTGCTTTCCCCCAGCACCAGTGTTGACGTGTACATCATGTCGACCAGGGCCGCAAAGGCTTCTGCTGTGACCACCTGATGAGAGAAAAGGAAAAGAGATGATCACTTAATTCGTATAACATAATAGTATCGGCACCCCTCAAACCAGCGGCATACAGTAAATCAGCAGTGGAAAAAAATGTAGTACTCAGCAAATCATTTATTTGATTTTTGATTTTCACTTTTACATTCCTCAACCCCTTTCTGCTTATATGTGTATCATTCACCACCTTTATTATTAGCATAACTATTATAACAGCATACTATGATAGCATTACACTTGTTTACGTCCTCTTGTTCACATGAAGCGTATATTAAAGTCCTTCTCACCTCACTGTCCAGCTGGATCATGTTCATGCTAGCGTCTCCCTCTGTCACGGTGAAGAGGGCTCTGAAATGGGTACTGCAGGCCGCCAGCACAGACCGGTGGGCCTTAAAGTGACGGCTGCCCACCATAATCACACAGTCACACAGCTGGCCATGGACACGCTGGTAGTTGAGTTGCTGGAAGACCTGCTCAAAGTGGCTGGGGAAATCCATCGTCCTAGAGGACGGCGAGAGGGGTGGGAAGAGGTGAGACACGACGTGACTATATTCTTCCCCTGATAATGACTTTTCTATACTTTACAAACGCAATCGTATAGACCTATGTAATAAAGTGTTAATGTAGTCAAGTCATTGAATGCATATCAAACACGAGCAAACGTGTCCACAGTAATCAAAATTGACATTTGGCCTTTACTTTGGCTAAATACTTTCTGAGAACCATAGGTTGCCTCTTTTCTTTTTAAGTCACCTGTCCTTGTAGGGCTAAACTGTTACATTGAGGCTAGCACAGGATAGTCAAGTGACAATCATTGGGGTTGGTTCATTTGAATAGCAAAGGTGTGTGTGTGTGTGTGTGTGTGTGTGTGTGTGTGTGTGTGTGTGTGTGTGTGTGTGTGTGTGTGTGTGTGTGTGTGTGTGTGTGTGTGTGTGTGTGTGTGCGTGTCTCCTACCTCGGTGGCTCCTGAGGAGAAGGAGGCACAGGAAGTGAACAGAGGCCCCGGCTTCTCGCTTCAACAAAGCTACCTGGACTAGCCTTTAGCTACAACAGACCTGCGCCTTTGACGCGCATCTGCAGTTGAGCTCGTTGGGCACGTAGCTGCTCGTCAAATGTCGTGTGGGGTCACAGGCTCAATAGTATATAAGTATTGATACGACCGTGAATCCGACCTTGGCCCTCGTCATACTTCTCCAGGGACATACCTAAGCTAACGCCACACACTGGTCGTTACTGTACACAGTGTTTTTTTAAGTATCGCTGGGATTAGTGGGCGGAGTCACGTGACGTCATAGAGCGATGCGGAGCGTGCCCGCGCCGTCTGTCACGCAAAGGACAACATTGTCGTTTTTATAATAATCTTGCTAAACTGATTTTACTTTAAATAATTGAATACAATGCGCACGTCTCCTCTGCAGCAAGGGTTTATGTTTTGGACTGAGATTTACAATCGAGACTGCTTTAACAGTTAGACTCACACGGTGGCGCCAGAGCAATAACTTTATTTGGACGGTGTCTGTCGGTTAGATTGGTATATGTATATGATATGTATCTATACATCATACATACATTTATTTTTTAAGATGAAATGGTTTGAGCTAAGTTTGCTTTGTATTATATTATATGATATTATATTATATGATATGATATTATATGATATGATATTATAATATATTATATTATATATTCAGTTTTGTGGCGTTTCTCTTCTTTATAATATCGCTGAAGAGCACTTGCAGTGTTACTCCTTACCGCCAGGTGCCGCTGTGGTGCGTCTTCACGTGGCTGTGGACGTGAACCCGTGTCATCCGCGCATGCGCGGTCCTAGTAGCGACTGCCCACAACAACAATGGCGGCCAACTGCACGGTTGTGTGTTGTGGAGAAGAAAGAGATGCAGATAAAGCCGCTATTGGTAAATGCGTTATACATTTGACCTTTAGGAATTTGAGATTCATCTTCACATTGGTTAAAACAAAGTAATGTCAAAATAAGTCACGTTTCACGCGACAGCGAAACGCGTTTTATACGGCACACGTGGGTACTGTGGGATGGCAGCCCATGAGCTCGAGTAGTGGCAGCACACGTATACATATAAGTGTTTGTCGCTTCCTAATTCATGTCGTATTAACCCCTTTTTACAGTGGTGTCCAGGGCTATTGCAATGTTACCTATCTTACCGACAGAGCGAGTTGTTTTACTTATATGTGCCGTTTTTCCATTTGACAGTTCAGTTCTCCAATGGCAAATTACAAAACGCAGAGAAGCTGGACTTCACGTTTTACAAGAACACAGACGAGGAAAACCCTCGGAAAAAAAGCAGACGCATGTTGGTAAGAAGAACCGATGCTTTGCATTTGATGCTGTTCAACTGAGAGAAAACTGCACACACACATCGCCTGGTTCTCCAGCCAGACCACACCATGCAACGTACTCTGTGTTGTCTCTATAGGTGGCTGAATCAGACAGACTGTCGTATGTGGGGAACAATTTTGGCACAGGGTCGTTAAAATGCAACAACCTTTGCAAGTACGTTTTTCTTTTTTGAATGCAAACAAAGTGGCTCCATAACCCCTCTAGTGTTTCCATATTTGAATCATTTACTTCCTTCTTGCCTGTGCAGATACTATGTTGGGGTGCTGAACAAAGACACCATGGAGATGGAAATGCACAATGCCCAGCTCTTTAACATGCAACCTTTTATAGCAGGTAAACAAGAAAGACTTATTAAGGACAATAGAAAACAGGGCCACCGCCTGATGGCTCTGTTACCCCAGTCTGTCAACTGTTGCAACCCTGTGAACTTTTGCCCTTTCCTTGTGGGTGTATCTGTTAATTATGTGTACATTTGTACAAACATTTTAGTCAGAATTAATTTCAGGGTCTTTTGAGGCCATATAACCCATTTTGTTAAGTCCCACTGTGCAATACAGATGTCAACCTGAGCAGGAATAACATTTAATCTAAAATTAAATGTTAATCTCAAATTAAATCTTTGTTAATATATAACGTTTGTTCTATTGCTATTAAAGAAGTATGATACGTTGACTGGAAAATATTGGTGGTCAATGGATTGTCAGGCGAACGCTTTTTAATCTCTTTAAACCTGCACTATGTATGTTTTTTCATTAGCAACCTCTAGTGGCTTGAGTTGTAGCTACAGCTATATCATTTTCAGACCACAGTAACTGTCTTATGTTTTAATGGAGTAAATTGCTAAAGTAAAATAGTTACATAGTCCAGGTTTGAATAAGTTATTTTGTTGTAAAGTTTAAACTGTAACTATGACCTGTTTAAAGTTTGTAACTTACCTGTGTTTTTTCAAACTAGGGGAGACAGAGACGACAGATCAGGTTGACGCCGTTAAGCTGACCTACACTGAAAAGGTACCATAACTCCCACTAACCACACCCACACAGTTCTCCAAATCACCAACATTATCACCTCTTATCTGAGCTGTTGGTCACCTTCTTCCACTAGGATCTGTGTCCTGTTTCTCCAATGCACTGAGACATTACAAACTTGTTCATATGCTAAGCTGTGTTTGTCTTGTATTTGCCCTTAGTTGGACTCCCTGGTTGAGGCGTTTGGAACCACGAAACAGAAGAGAGCCCTGAGCAATCGCCGGCTGAACAAGGTGGGCGCCGATGCTCTGGCGAAGGTCGTGGAGAAGGCAGCCAACAGCGTTATTGAACAAAAGGGCTTTGCAGGTAAATGTGTCTGCTATCTGTGTGCTAAATATGTCCTGTGTCTTTGATATTATTAATTAAAATAAACTGGTGAATATTGATGGTACTTTTGACTTTTTGGTCAACCATCGGAAGTGTAGGAAATTCAAGAGATCAGTTGTTTTCTAAAAGTTGTTGTCAGTTGTTTTCTTCTCAAGTCCATACCTGTAAATTATTTGTTGATCCTTTTAACCATTTAAATCAATCTGTTATGTCAACTTTGTCTCATTTTGCAACCTTTATTTTTCAGTTATAGTATTTATCAGTTATCTATATCTACCCTGCTCACTTTTGTCTCCCCCCTCAGCTCTCAGTGAAGAGCTCTATGAGGCCAATACCCAACTAGACGTGGCTCTCTTCATTCCCCCGTGCTACTCAGATGCTGAAAGGCCCGAAGATGTCTACTTGTTTAATGACCGTATCCTTTACCATTTGTATGAACTCTGTGGAACAGACTTGTTTTTTTTACCACATTAACATTGCCATTGTGCGTGTTTTGTTGCTCCTACACGTCGTTTTCCTTCATTGTTTGCTAGTCATGTCTCCGGCGGATTATAAAGAGTTGGCTGAGGCTGGTTCCAAAATGGAGGCTCTTGTAGCAGAGGGTCTGCAGAAATTGAAGGATGACAAATAGTAGGTCTCTTGCTCCCTAAAGCACAATGGCTGCCTAATAAGCAATGTCTGATTTTTGATTAGCCTTCTACTTTTCTTTTTATTTAACAGTTTGAGCATTATTAAGCATCTGGAATCTCTACCGAGTGGAAGTGAAGCCAGGGATAAGATGTTACGCTGCTCTGCCTACCTCTATATGCTCCTGCAGCTGGCTCGAGAGGGAAGGGTTAACGGCAGATGTGAGTGCTTTTCGACAATTAATACACGCCAGTGTTGCCAGTTCTTTTGACCGTTAACATGCGTCTCCTTATATTTGTTTTAATTTGCAGTCGGCCAGAAGGACGGGTGCACTTTCAATCTCCGGAGAAATATCTTTAAGACCTTTACCGTGGAGTCATTTTACAAAGGCCGGTATGACGGTCACCTTTTTATTGACTTTTTGTCTGCCCACATAGTATAGTACATAGTATAGTGCTGGGACTATTTCTTAACCATCTGGCCGGAATGTCAATTATTTATTTTCCTATACCCAAATCTAATACAATTCTAATACGACTCTCCCATGTCTTTGCAGCCTTAGTAACCAGGTGTCACCATCCATGCGTGCGAAGCTCGCAGCTTACTGCCTTGCATTGCAGCTACACATGGGTCACATGACGGTGAACCTGACGCTGCTGCAGCGAGATCTGTTTGTGAAAGAACAGTGGTGAGTCTGCAGCTAGTCTCACAAGTCCGATGTCTGATCTGATGGCAGACGACCCCAAATCTGGGTGAACGGAGCATTTCAATTTCTTTTGCTTCATATTTGAAGTAAGCGCGCAATTGGCGAACACAAGCTCGGCCAGCACTAGAAAAGTAATAAAAAGTGTCTGTAAAGGTTTCGAATCAACAATGTAGACTGGCTACTGTATACTGTAAATGCCGTCTGAAACCTTCAGCCACTTGTGCAAATGAGTCGTCTTCGGTAGTATGTCTCCGTAACACCAGGAAACAAGGTGTCACTATAACATAGGACTGCTGGATCCGAGATTAGTCTGCAGCTAAGTGCTAAGGGTGCTAAGACACAAAAAGTTGTCTTGACAGGAGCCATTCTCAGTCATTATTCAGTTACATTTTCTAAAGTGACAATATGGATGTGGTGCTACAGCCTTTAGATCATACAACTTTTCATTTTTATCTTTCAGGATGATGGAGGTGGCCAAATCAATGGGGCTGACTCTCATAAAACCTGCCAAAGTCAAAGCAGAGATGCGTAACCCAGGAGACGAACACACATTTGCCACTCTGGTTCTCCCCCTGATCAAATATAAAGCGAAGCCAGATAGGAGTTTTAAGAAAAGGCAATAGAGACCAAGAGTAGAAGAATAATGACAGAAGTGGTAGAAAGAGATGCAATTCAAAGAGTACAATACACTTTGAAATAAATCTGTTGTATTTCATCAAAATAAAATAGCTTTTTGAAGATTATACAGTTGTCTTCTTAAAATATCATAAAAGGCTGTGGAATGAGATGGGTGTAAATAATGGACATTTGTTCACTTGCTTTGTTGAAAACCATTGATAGTACACATGTAGAAAAACTAGACACAAAAAAAGCTAAACATTGACTATTACCATCCGGTTATATGTGGATATTACACAGCGTGTCAAGAGTTTGTCACTATTTTCAAGAGCTTGTCGCTAACCTAATTGTAAGGTGGTACAATCGGACTGTCTTTAGTGTTATAAGAGATGGTTTAACAATCAAAAACAAAATGATTGTTTCGCCACTATTTGTGTCTACCTTTCGATAGATTTAGTGGGTGTTCCTGGTGGATACAGTATAGGCCCATGGTCACAGAACCTGACGGGCTCATTGTAGGTTTGTAGGGTTGTCGGGGTGTTGTTCCCATGGACAGTCCAGTTTTTATGTTCTTTGTGGGAATGTAACAGACTAGTAAGACATGGTTTGAAAAGAAGATTCATGAATGCAACATTATGCAGTACATTAAGATTACACTAAGTATGGATGTGTTTCATATACAAGATACGATTGTCAAACATTACTAGCCAAATGTGTGCGTTAATAGCTTCAGAACAAAACCACGGGCTCACTGATGGCGTAGCTTTTGTGCATTGGTTGGAGGCCATGTTTGGATTTTGAAAGGATTTTCATCCTTTCATGTACACAATATTACAAATTGCCCTCCAGCCATTACAGGCCTGTTGCTAAAGTAGTCATAATTAGGCCCATCTTTAGTCAAACTACATATGGATTCACTAGACATCTCCCAAGCTCTTGTGACTTACTATGCTCACTTAAGAACTCATGTTTTTTTAAAAGTGCATTTACAGAAAACAAGTTATCGGCAGTGAATGTTACATGAATGCAAAAACAATGGCATTCAAATTGCAACATTTGAAACGGTGAAATATACAACTTAAACTAAATAGAAAAATGCTGTACACTGTCTAGTGAGTTGTTTTTTTACATTAGTACTTTGCATTTGAATGCAAACAAATGGAAATATAGGCATGAGTGTCATCTACACCTGCGGTAGTGGCGTTTTTCATTCTGTCACGATACAGCCGAGAACTTTACTGTGCCTTCCCCTCCAGCAGAATGAACCATGTGAACTGGTCACTAGTGTTGAAGCCTTGTCGTCAGTTCTTGTGCCCGCCGTAATAGTGTTGGCATCGCCCGGTGTTGAAACAGGCACAAAGTGTAGTTGTTATTCATTGTGACCAGCGGCCGTTCACAGGATGGAGCAGAACATACTGCCGCTGTTGTGGCAGCCACTCTCCACAGTGGCGCTGATCCGGGCGGTCATGGAGATGGTGAGGCGGGAGGAGTAGCGCGACGTGGAGGGCCCACATGTGGAATCGGAGAGCGGACGGGCCGAGGGGTTCTCCAAAGCCCACAGAGTGTGTGACGGACAGCTGTCGGGTCAAGGAAACGTTAGATGACCGTGTATTCAAAATTCTTAGTCCAAAGATAACTGCTGCGATATTTACATGTATAATATAGTATATGGTAACATATCAAGAAGATGGTACATTTGAAATTGGCACATAAGGGGGGGACCCCTGGACAGAAGTAACTCATTTCATATAGTCTATAGTGGTGTGTGCTGGTTACCTGTTGCTATGCTGCAGAACCATGTTGTTATTCAATACACAGCTCCCGTTGCTCGGGTCGATGTGTAGAAGTGATTCTTTGTTTCCCGGGTGGCCCTGGAACAGGACATTGTCACCGATAACTCCCTTTACTGGCCCAAGCACAACTATGGCCCCACCTCCCTGTGCTGGCTGGACGCGGTTACGCAGCACCTGAAGCCCGAAGACAATGCAAAGCACATTCACAACGGTTGGCTATGGACTGGCTATGTGAGCAAAATAACAGTAAAACATACTGGATGCAGAGTGTTTGGGCTGTATTCAACCCAACTTACCTTCACGTCCGCATTGCTGGAGACCTGAATCGCGTTGCCGTGGTTACCGACCACATCGTTCTCACCGATCTGCCCGTCGCCACAGAAACTGACACCGTGGCCTTTGTTGTCATAGACACCGTTGCCGCGGAGCTCTACCCGGCAGTCCTTCTCCACAGTAACGCCGCCCAGGCCGTTGTCAAGTACGCAGTTGGCCACCAGCCGTGTCAGCTGACTACTCTGTAGGACAGCGATGCCGGCTGCGCAGTTGCTGTTCAAAAGGTTTCCGATGATGTTCAGCGGCTCACTGGTCTTCACGTACAGGCCTACGGCTACACGTCATGCAAGTAAAAAGACACAACATACATAAGAAGGCGAGTGACGGATTACTTGAACCCTCACTGCGGGCAACACGCCTAATATACAGCGGTGCCATCACCGTGGCGTCGTTTACCTCCATTGTGGCTCATACAGTTGCTCTCCACTAGCGCCACACTGATGGAACGCCGGGCAGAGTAGCGCTCATCTTCACTGTCCAGGTCGCTCTCCCATGCGAAGATCTCCCCGTCGTCGTTAAAGTTCTCCTGGGCTCCCCCTCGCCTTGCTCCGTCTCCTCCTCCACCTCCTCCTCCTCCTCCTCCTCCTCCTCTCCTCTCCCCTCCCCATTCCTGAACAGCCCCATCCCCAACTCTGGGCTCCCTGTTCTCCGGGTCCTTCCGGCAGAACACAGCCAGCCCATAGATGCGATTGTGGGTAATGTAGTTTGCCAGGAGTTGCGGGAGGCTGGAGGCCATGACCCACACACCGCAGCCCTTGTTGCCTAACGAATCGGGAGGAGCGAAAACAGACATGGCCAAGCGATTAGAAACAAATTCCTCATTGCTACTGCCTGTTTGGTGCTAATCCCTGTCCCGGTTTTGGTAAAGATGAAATCAATGAACCTAACTAACTACCGACTCCACGACTAACTATGGATGCTGCTGCTGGAACCGAGACGCCGCTACTCACAGTAGATGTGGTTCCCCTCTATGAGCCCGCGGCCTCGCTCCCCGACCACCACGCCATCAGAGTAGCCGTAGCAGATGTAGTTGTTTCTCAGGATGGGGTCGCCCCCTCGGCGGATGTCTGCCCCCCCCCACTGGTTCTCTCTGATCACGTTTTCTAATGAAGGAGACGCGTTCACAGACAGAGTTCACAGAGACATTAATGGCAGAACTCCACTGAAGCAAAGACTAAGCAAGTATTGATGATGATCTACTTATACTTCAAAATTGTATTTTTGATCGATAGCCATATCTATACTCATATCTTCCATTTGGAAATCAGTTGAGATTTGAGAAATGGTTGGATAACGACAATGACGATGACAAATATTCACACACCTATGATCATCCCTCTGCCGTTCTCATTCACGGCGATTCCCGCTGCTTGACCCTGGAAAATATGATTCCCGCTGAAAGAGAGGGAACGACAGAGGCTTCTGAGCGACACATTCTGCTTCCCGTTCAAATGTCAAATGTTCACGCTCATTGGCCGATGGACATTTAGTAACGGCGCGTTCCCGGGGCAGCCTCCCTCACCTGACCACAGGATTCCCGCTGAAGAGAATATAGACACCCGCCTCTTTGTTGTTGTAGATCTGGTTGCTCCGGATTGAACCCTTCCCGTTGCCAAGGACAACAACTCCAGAACGCAGACCACTGTGTATTCGGTTACACTGTGCAAGGGGGGGGGAAGAGACGGAGAGCAAATATGTGACTTTTGAATTGCAAAAGAAAGTGCGCCACGTTTAGCCGTTTAGCAATCAAGTTATTCGGCTATTAAGTTCCACGCGCGGCTTTCGGTGTGTTCAACTGTGTACCGTGAAATTAACTTATGAAATATCTTGGGTAAACTGACATGAATAAATGCTTAAATAAATGTTCGGCAAAGTTCAGAAAAGAAGAAGCGGGCCACAGCAGCGCCTCAAAGCGTACCAGGATAATGGGGTCAGCCCCTTTGCGGATGTCGAGCCCTGCCTCCCCATTGGAGTGGATGTTGTTCTCAGCGATGAGTCCATGAGCGGAGAGGCGAAGGAACACGCCCGAGGCGCTGCACTCCCTCACTTCGTTACGTAACATCACTATCTGGAAGGAAAAAAAAAGCAATTAAGATAGGGATGGTTAAGCGGCAGACCACACATTTCTTGGACCTCGACTTTGCCTTTGTGTTTTGATATATACGTTATTGTATTAAGCATAAGACATACAGCCAACATCCGAAGTAATGTGTTAGCAATCTCTGGAAACACTTGATGTATACTGCACACAGTATAGAAACAAGTCATTATCATATTTACGGTGGAGTTCTGGATGCAGCGGACGGCGTAGTTGAGCCCCCGGAAGACGTTTGCTTCCAGCCGAGCCTGACCGTAATTACAAATGTGCACTCCGCCCTTCCCGTCGCGAAAGAGGCATCGCCTCACGAAACAGCCCTGAATGGACGTGGCCAACAGCTGGGCCTCCGGGTCCCGTTGCAGCTCCTGCTGCAGCGAGAGGAGTTCGGAGATCGCGTAGGGGGGGTCGGGGGAAGACGCCGGAGGCAGCGAGCCGTCGGGTTGGGGCTTCAGGAGGTGGGCGAGGCCGTGGCGGTCGCGGGGCAGTTTGTAGTCCCACGAAGTCCGATCGTCTCCCTCGCTCGGGGCTTTTCGGCGCGCCGTCGCCAGGTTTATCCGCGCCCCAGCCGTCCTCGATCACGGTGTCCTGACCGAGCAAGTGCGCCCCTGGCGCCGCCGCCGCTCTGCCACGCCGCCTTGCTCCAGTCCTCTGCGGTAACATCCGTGGCGCCCGCCTCGGCGTTCCCCGTCCCCCGGCCGCCCCTGGGTTGGTTTCCGTTGGTCGGCGAGCCCCAGGATGTTAACGTCCTGGCCAAAGCCGCCAAGTGTTTGCAGGCCCAGTTCCTCTCGGACACCGGGGTGCCGTCCACGGTGACGGAGGCGGTGTCGCTTCCTGAGAAGTCACAGCTGTCCAGTAAGCTGAGGGTGACGCCCAGGAAGTTTGCGGAGCTGCCCTGCGAGAAGGAGCAAAAGCGGGCCTGGCAGGTTCCCGGGCCCCGGATCTGCAGCTGGGCCCCCTCAAAGTTGCAGTTATCCAGCTGGACGTGCCCCCACGACGTCTGGAGCAAAAGGGGGACCACGACGGCAAACAAAGGCGTTGAGAAGACGAGAAGAAAATGTGTTTAGTTAACATAGGGGTTGAATTCATTTGAATTTGATTGTTGATCGGTCAAATTCCATCTGACTGATATTAAAAAACACACACTCTTGGCACTAGCCCGCGCATGAAAGTCCCCTCATTCATGTCATATCTGACAGCAAAACATTGCATTGCAAAACAAACAAACACCAGCAGGAAAACACAACTTAAATCCTTTTCTCAGCTCACCTTGTACACCACAGTGGAGAACCACGCTGGCATGAACACCAGATTGCACAGCCTGGCTGTGGGGCACTGCTGATCCATACACACCAGCAGGGACACTTCTCCCAGCTGGCCCAGCCCCACCAGCTCCACAGGCACCTTCAGCGTCACCTTCCGCCTGCTCCTCGTACACCCCGGGGTGCAGGACCACACGGTCGTACGGCCCCGCCGCCCCCAGGGCCGCGCGCAAGGTGTCGAATTCACAACCGGGCCCCACGTGCCAAATCCGCCGATCCTTCCTCCGGCGGAAGAGGTGGAGGCAGGCGGAGGACTGGAGCTCCACGCCGTTTTGCGTCCAGGTGCGGCTGGCCAGGGAGTGCTGCTTCAGGGCCTCCCTCCAGGACGCCGGCTCCCGGTGGGGCTGACTGGGCCAGTTGGGGTGGCGGCACTCCGGGGCAGCCGAGGCACAGCTGTTTCCAGCGGGTGTTGTCCAGCGAGAGGACGAGCTCCCGCCAGGCGTGGCACACCAGGCAACAGCGACCCAGGTCTGGCAGCGGGAGGTAGGCCAAGATAACCCTCCACAGCTCCACAGGGAGGGCGGCCACCTCCATGGCAGCAGAGACTCCACCTCACCTGTGGAGTCGCACCTGGAGGACTGGGGGGAAGCAACACACACACACACATACACACACACACACACACACACACACACAGTCACATGATGAACCAGTGATGCACGGAAACAACAGGGTCTTATGCAGTGTATTTCACAGCAACGGTAATAGTATAGTAATAATAACGGTTTACACTTTACACTTTAGATTAGGGGCCACATATTCACCTTTAACTAGTTGCTTATAAGCATGCATATTGGCTCTTTATTAGTCATTATAAAGCACTTATTAATGCATTATTCTGCATGACAATATTCTACAACTACGAGGCCATTAACTTTAATATCAGAGTTTTCCCTCAATAACCTCCTAATTACTGCTTATTGATAGTAAGTAAGGAACTAGCAACTAGTTAATGGTGAATATGTGGTCCCTAATCTAAAGTGTTACCATAATAACCAATGTGCATTACTAAACTAGTAATGCACGTAGTATGCACGTTGTAAATGCAAACGTTGGAAACGTTGGTTTAGAATTAAGCCCCAATAATAATAATAATAATAATAATAAATACGTTTAGGGGGTCAAAAATGCAGTGAAAGTACCTAATAATAATAATAATAATAATAATAATAAACACCAAAAACAATAGGGACCTTCCAGTCCAAACTGGCTCGGTCCCTAATAATAATAATAATAATAATACTAAACCAATTGGCAAGTTACGAGTACAGTTAAGTACAGGACAGACCCAGCGACAATACACGAGATGAAGGCATATACACACTATGTGTGTGGTATGTGTGATGTGTGTAGATGTAACGTGATGCTGCAGCGCTGAGCTGCAGACCAGACTCCAGCTACAGCTATCTGCGACATGAAGCTCCGCCTCACCAAGTGTCAGCTTTAATGCTCGCTTTTCTTCCTCCCGTTAGATGTTTTAAAAAAGTGCTAACATTTGCAACGACGATGTTTGTTTGTTTGTTTTGTTTGTTTGTTTCTTACCGTGGTGGTGGTGGTGGTGTTGGCACGAGAAGGATGGATTCAATAGCCGAGATGAAACGTTGCAAAGAAAACCGCAGCGCTTTACGGCATGGAGGAGGAGGAGGAGGAGGCGTGGAGAACCAGGACGCGCCGCGCGCGCACGCACGCACGCACACACGCACAGGCTCACACATTTTTTTGTGATAAGTCATTATTTTAAGATACTATTTCGAGAAACTTTCTCATTCATTATAATGACTTGATCTTTTGATCTTGATCTTTTTCCTCCATCACATTGGTGGACAGTGGCTTCCATAGCTGAACACTTGAGATAGGGAAGTATATATATATATATATATATATATATATATATATATATATATATATATATATATATATATATACAACTCTCACTGATCAGACGGTTTGACTTAATAGCAAAAATGATTTGGTTCAAATGGGGACATAATAACAGAGAGTAAGAAGAGAAACTCATCAAAGAAAAGCATCAGCTGATGGGTCCCATGCCTGAGTTTGCATAGAGAATACATGCACAATATACAATTCACAACTATCCCTAGCTGTTGGCGAAAGGAGGCTGCCTCCTTTCTCCCAGGGTCAACCTTAGCCAACAACAGATAGCTGGACCTTATGGTTCCTTTGTTAGGCATAGACGTATAATCAATAATTGAAGCCTTGTAGCATGAGAACATAAAGAAATTACAATATATATATATATATATATATATATATATATATATATATATATATATGGTAACACTTTAGATTAGGGACCACATATTAACCATTAACTAGTTGCTAAGATGGCCTTATGCCACCACAGCCTTGTTGAGAACATAAAGAAATTACTATATATATATATATATATATATATATATATATATATATATATATATATATATATATATACACTGGTTAAGGTTTCGGGCTTGTAACCGGGTTGCCGGTTGCCGGTTCGATCCCCGAGCAGTCCACGGCTGAAGTGCACTTGAGCAAGGCACCTAACCCCTCACTGCTCCCCGAGCGCCGCTGGTTGGGCAGGCAGCTCACTGCTCTGGGTTAGTGTGTGATTCACCTCACTGTGTGTTCACTGTGTGCTGTGTGTGTTCACTAATTCGGTTAAATTGGGTTAAATGCAGAGAAACTAATTTCCCTCACGGGATCAAAAAAGTATATATCCATCTGTGGAGGGTTTATGTGGAGTGTGTGTTGTTGGTGGCTGGTTTACAGCCTCACCTGGCCTGAGTCACACTGATTGGACTCTGGCTGGGTGGGGCTGCACACCTGTGGTGCATGAGCAATCATGGCACCCAGGATAAACCAGCCATCAACACACACACTCGAGGAGGAGCACAGTCATGACTTGAAGTACCATCAGCTCGGCGAATAACATCTGGCCTGAAACTCGAATAAACACCTTGAACAACATCTACCCGTGTCCTGTGTCGGAGGGCCCCAAGGAAAGCCACTTCGGTGGCGTGTGGCCGGACGACCCTGCCACACCATCCATCCATATATATATATATATATATATATATACAGTATATGTATGTATGTATGTATGTATGTATGTATGTATGTATGTATGTATGGTAACTGTTTAGATTAGGGACCACATATTAACCATAGTTGCTAAGATCGTAATTTATGTACAACAACTTCCTTACTTACTATCAATAAGCAGTAATTAGGAGGTTATTGAGGGAAAACTAATATTAAAGTGAATGGCCTCGTAGTTGTAGAATATGGTCATGCAGAATAATGCATTAATAAGTGCTTTATAATGACTAATAAAGAGCCAATATGCATGATTATAAGAAGAATAACTAGTTAATGGTGAATTGTGGTCCCTAATCTAAAGTGTTACTATATATATATATATATATATATATATATATATATATATATATATATATATATATATACACAGTATATAACAATAAAGCAGGCTTCGAGTCATGGAACGGGGCGTGGTTTCACGGAATACGGGCGTGGTTTCACTGAGCGAGGGGCGTGGTTTCACGAAACGGGGGCGGCCAGCGGCGCCATCTGCCGCCGGGACCGGGGAACGACGTGTGGCAGAATCAAAGCCAGGACCTCGTTAAAACAACACACCAGCTTGGCCACCGGAGGACACACGCTCTCCGGATTGGTCGCCATCATCGTCGCCATCCTAGGGGGGGGGGGGTTTTGCGTCGCGGTCGCCGCGTACGGCAGTAGTCCTATGCGGCTCGCGTCGAAGACGTCGTCGGTGCGAGGAGGAGGCCATGGGTAGCAGCCGGCGGTCCGGCGGCCCCTTCGTCCGGAGCGCAGCGTGAACGTTTACTGTGACCGGATTCACGCGGTTGAGTGTCCACGCCGGTTGGGGAAGATGCGGAAAGACGTGCGGATATTATTGGTGGGGGAGCGTAAGTACACATTCTTTTTATTGTATACACAGCATCCTATGATGCTGGCTGGGCTAATGCTTACTTGCGTTGCATCAGAGGCGCGTGATGCGGACGCCCCTCAGTGCCATCTCTCGTGTGTGTGTGTGTGTGTGTGTGCGTTATCAGTTGTAGCATGCCTCAATGTCATTATCAGTGGCCTGAACCTTGCATTACAGAGTGTGGCAGCAGCATGTCTCCTTACTTGAGATCCCACCTCCTTATGCATGTGTGTGTATGTGTTCACTGTTTACTTTCCTATTGACTTAGGAGTGTCACTGTATCTAGTGTAAAGGCATCTTCATCTCAACCATATATCTTTATATATATATATATCTCTGGTTGAGATGACTGTATACTAGATACATGCATTTATACTAGATAAAGTTACACTCCAAAGTCAATATGAATATATATATAGTTAAGCAGAGAATTATAGAGGCAGCATGTGGTAGGATTCATAGAGACTGCTAGTTGTCTGTCTATGCCTCTCTCTCACACACTAACACATCCCCTCTTCCTCTGTTTCTTTCTCCTTTTCCAGCCAAGGTGGGGAAGACCTCTCTGATCATGTCCCTGGTCAGCGAGGAGTTTCCGGAAGTGGTACGGATGAACATTTGTAACCTCATAGCTCAAACCTGTACTGTAAATAAATGACCGTCCTTCAATGTGGAACTGATTGTTCATGAGGTAACATTAGACATCGGTCGGTAGTCTTCTTACCGAGTGGTACACTTGTATCGTCTGACGTTGGGCTCTTGTTGACCACACGCGGTTTGGTCATTATTTATTCCTCCCAGGTTCCCTACCGAGCCGAGGAGATCACCATACCGGCGGATGTGACACCCGAGAGGGTTCCTACCCACATAGTCGACTACTCGGGTACGGTTGGATTAAGTGTTAACCTTATTCTTCTGAGTAAGATGCAGAAGAGGTAGTTGTTGATGTGGAAGTGCTGGTTTTCGAATGTGGTGTTTATGGGGATTGTCTCCTGTCGACAGAGGCAGAGCAGACGGACGAGCAGCTGTTTCAGGAGATCTCCAAGGTGGGTTTGTTGTAGCGTCCGGCGATGTGCCACCCGGGAGGGGTCGCGTGAAATAACCTAACGCCTCGTCTCCTTGTGCCTCACATTTCTCTCGACAGGCCAATGTCATATGCATCGTCTACTCGGTGAACAACAAGAAATCGATTGAGAAGGTGAGGTAGTCTTTTCTTTGTTAGTAATTCACAGTGAAACTTTGGATAAAGATGGAGTGACGTGAATCGCTGGGAAAGTGCGGTCTGCCGTCGCCGGGGCCGCAGTGTGTCCTGTGAATACTTTTTGAGGCTTTCATTGTATTTGTTGTTGTTTATATTTTTGATGTCATGATAATACTTGTGCTGTAATGTGTCTTTTTGTAAAGTTTCACTTTACAAAAAATGAGTTGATGTTGTTGTTAAAGTATTTAGTTTTTTTTATATGTTTTTACCTGTGCAGGTCACGAGTCACTGGATTCCCCTCATAACTGATAATACAGACAAGGACAACAGGTGTGTTGTTAAATAATGTTCTGTTGGCTTTAGTTTGTTCGCTGTGTTGATTTTGATTTTTAGATACAAATGCTACTCCTCCATGTTATTGTTCTTCTGGAACTAAAGCCACGAGCATTTGCATGGATTGTATCGCATTGGAAAACATTTTTTCCTCTGTGTTTGTCCCTGCTGAATTGCCGTAGTTCACGTGGTGTTAGTCCTGACCACGGTATTTGTTTAGGATCATCATATGATCACATTCAGTTAGGTTCAACTGAAGCAAACATACATGTCTTTGTGTCTGTTTACAATAGAGCATTGGCATTTAAATATTTGTTATTTCATATTATGACAATTATATTAAGATTATAATATATGATAATAATATAATGATATTTAGAAAGTATTAATGTTTTGTGTGTGTGTGTGTGTGTGTGTGTGTGTGTGTGTGTGTGTGTGTGTGTGTGTGTGTGTGTGTGTGTGTGTGTGTGTGTGTGTGTGTGTGTGTGTGTGTGTGTGTGTGTGCGTGCGCAGGGTGCCTCTGATCCTGGTGGGCAACAAGTCTGACCTTGTGGAGCACAGCAGCATGGAGACCATCCTGCCCATCATGAACCAGTACAGCGACATAGAGACCTGCGTGGAGGTACGCTGTCTCCCTCAGGGGATGGACCCTCTTCATGGAGGAGTCATTATAGGACAAACATAGGTGTCCAATGGGTCTGCTCCATTGTGATTCTGTCTTATGATTATTTTTGTGAGCTCTTATCTTTTGTGGGGTTTAACATATGGGTTTAAGGTAGGGGTTCGGGGTTATACAGGCTTTGGATAATATGGATCCGCCATTATTTATGAAAACAACGTGGCTGAACAGAACAAAGTTGATGTGAATTGACTATAGGCAAATACAGTACAGCGGCCTCTGTAGGATGGTAACATTCATTTTCTTCCACTGAAATAATATTGAGGTTTCTGGCTCAAATTTCTTTTCACTTTTTTTTTTCATTTTTAAGCCAACCTGATGATACAAGTATTGCGGAAGCAAAGAATCGCACTACTCGTAAGAATCGTTTTTTTCCCCCCCATCCTTAGTCTTCGCTACGTCTCACACCATCACACGTGAACTCACTCATTGGCTCTAACTTTGGCTGCCGAATTGCAAGGCTGGTTAGCCGTCAGAAAATGACTAAAGGCGTAGGAGGAATGGGACTCCTAAAGTAACCTGGGAGAATGGGTCAGATCTTAAAGTGTTGCTTTTATGGTTATGTACTGCTGCAAGGCTTTTCCAAGACTGGTTTCCCCGTATAACTTGATGGGCTTTTAAATTGAAGTGGTGGTCAAGAGCTTTTTAAAAATCGTTAAGAAGGGATTTGTGAGCGCTGGGGACATTAGCGGGTCTTGCTATTGAAAAAGTATGGATATTTGTACAATCAGCAATATCTGTAATCAATACTTCTCACTTCTTTTTCGTTACTATTGATGGTGCAGACTGGAGTGGAGCTGTCGGAGTGGTTGCTTGATGGCTCCATGTTCTGCTCAAACATGAATTTCTCATAAACCGTTAGTGACAAGTACTCAGAAAAGCATTTTACGAAATGTTTTATTCACCGGCGTTGAGTTTCTGTGTAGACGTGCAAATGATATATATTTCTGAAAAGCTATGACGTTTAAGGAATGTTGAATACTGTTATATTGGGAAACACAACCTCCTCGCTGAGTGTTAGGGAGTGTGGTCAAAAGCAATGTTTGAATGTGGGGCTGCGAAGGCTGTACAAACAAAGTCTTTACCGGTAAACGTGAGCTCTTCAAATCTCTCCGGTCTCCCACAGAAGTGGGCGAGGAAGTGTGTGTGACTCAAGAGCCATTACACTGCAGTCCTTAACCAAAGGCTTGATCTTGGCCCTTTTCCTTTCCACACACTATACTGTTATAGTAATGGATTTACACTTTTACCTCGTAGTTAGAAGACCCGCCTTTGTTAGCGGCGGGGGCGCTGTTACCCCCAACTCTCCTAAGACCGGGCGCTTTTTAACAGCTGGGGGGGGGGGGGGGGGCGGCTATTTTGTCATTATCGAGGACGGTTCCCTAACGATGGTACTTTCCGACATGATTTACCTCAAGTGACTCCATTAGTCCCGTGGCTGGGTTGGCCTAACCCGCTGTTCTCTCCTCCTCCTGGTCTGAACCTGTGATCTGACAGACTGCCTAATTGGACCCGGCGGCTCCACCAGACTCAGGATCCTCTGTGCTAATACCCTGTCTGGCTTTGAGACACACACACACACACACACACACACACACACACACACACACACACACACACACACACACACACACACACACACACACACACACACACACACACACACACACACACACACACACACACACACACACACACACACACACACACACACACACAAGAGCTAATTGCTACCTTTTCTGGTCGTGGTTGATTTTTTTTATATCCGTTTCACATTTTGGCACTTGTAATAAATCAGGAAAGCAAGAGCATTCTTTTGTTAGTTTCTCTACGTACAGGAATTTTGGCACTATTTGATCTCATAAAAGTAATTTTATAGGTTTTAAAAATGCAGGATGGCATTTACTGTATATTTTAATCTTTTATGTGTACCTTATCTTTTACTTTACCTCCAGTGTTCAGCGAAGAACCTAAAGAACATTTCTGAGCTGTTCTACTACGCCCAGAAAGCGGTGCTTCACCCCACCGGCCCCCTCTACTGCCCAGAGAAAAAAGATGTAAGAAGGAAAAGAGATTAAAAATTCATTCAATTTTGAATTGGTTCATTCATCATAATGATGAAACGGTCTTGTCTGTGTGTTTTCAGATGAAGTCCCTCTGTGTGAAAGCCCTGACTCGGATTTTCAAAGTGTCCGACCTGGACAACGATGGTATCCTCAACGATAGCCAGCTCAACTTCTTCCAGGTGAGACTCCAAGTTTACACCTCTAAACGTGAACCGTTGAATAAATGGAGTGTTGCAAAGAACGTAGCACACTGACTCATGGGGTCCTTGAGAGTGTATTTTACATTTACACACTGTGTGTGTGTGTGTGTGTGTGTGTGTGTGTGTGTGTGTGTGTGTGTGTGTGTGTGTGTGTGTGTGTGAGTGTGTGTGAGTGTGTGTGTGTGTGTGTGTGTGTGTGTGTGTGTGTGTGTGTGTGTGTGTGTGTGTGTGTGTGTGTGTGTGTGTGTGTGTGTGTGTGTGTGTGTGTGTGTGTGTGTGTGTGTGTGTGTGCGCGCATTCACAGAGGACATGTTTCAACTCTCCGCTGGCCCCTCAGGCCCTGGAGGATGTGAAGAACGTGGTGAGGAAGAACATCAGCGATGGCGTGCGTGACAACGGCCTCACGCTGAAAGGTATTGGCTTCATCAGCTACCGGCCCCTGAGTCGCCGCCCACTTTAAAAAAAACAACAATCAGGGGTCTGGTGTTGGTTGCTTGAGTGGTACTCGGCTTGGCATTCATTTTTTACCAAGCCAATCGTTGTTTTGAAGGTGGGTGACTTGGAAAGATAAAAAACAAATATGCTGACAGAATCTGTGTGACCATAGTGAGCAACAGAAAACAGCACAACGACTTCAGTAGGGAAAGGTTGGGGTTCTGCCTGATATTATTGAAGTCCGATGTATTCTGCCATTGAAGCTGTTTTGAAAAAAAGTCCAGAAATATCAGCTCAAAAATTAGGCTGTGCGTATGGGGGATTCAAACTAAGAACCTTTTGGCTGAGAGTCAAACACCCTCACCAATACCAGACTGCCCTGCCCCTTTTTTCCATAACAGATGTTTAATATATGGTGCTAACTTTGCGCTATATCTGAGTGTCATACATGCATGTTAAAGGGCCCACCAAGATGTATGATGGATAGATAAGCCTACCAGTTAGTACAGTCCACTGGGTAGACTGATCTAGTCATCATACTGTTGCAGTGTCCCTGTGTTAATTGTTCATTTATCTCTTGTTGTATGCCAAATATGTCAGTATTTTTACATTAAAATCCCTGTCTTTTCTCTTCCTGTGAAACGGTTTCACGGTAAATGTTTGATGACTCATCCTGCAAGCGGCGTTTACTATAATTTTTGCTTCCTATGACAATGCTTCGGCTCCATCATGGGGATTAGCCTGCGTCTCTCCGCAATACCTCCATAGTTTCGTGTTTTTACTGGAAATATGTAAATATGCGCAATCAAAGTGTGTGTGTGTCACATTCAGGCTTCCTGTTCCTCCACACCTTGTTCATCCAGCGAGGTCGCCACGAGACCACGTGGACCGTGCTGCGTAGGTTCAGCTATGACGACGACCTGGAGCTGCACCAGGACTACCTCTTCCCTCAGTCAGTCCCTCTCTGTCTCTAAATGACCAGTTTTACTATTTCCTGCCTCCTCTTCCCTCAGTCTGGCTCTGTCTCTAAATGACCTGTTTTACCTGTCTGTCTCTGTCTCTCTCTGTCTTATAGTCTTATTTTCTCCTACCCATGTACTGTTTATAATGTAAAAGTATAACGTTAAAGCTAATCAAAAAGGGCCAAACTCTGTCCCTCTGTGAGCTTCAGTTCTGACAGAAGAACTGTTAGTGTTACCTGTATGAAGAGTGTCTGGCTGCCATTTTCCCATCACTGGAAAAACACACTTTTATGGGTCCTTTGAGATTATTTACTGGCGTCCTCAACATGGCTGGAGCCAAATCAAACCAACGTGTTATTTGTAAATGTTGTACATGAATCTAAAAGTGGTTCAAGTCACTTCATAATTAAAATACAAGTTGTTGTGCGCTTTCCCCTCTGGCTCTGTCCAGGCTGAAGGTCCCTCCGGACGCCACCACAGAGCTCAACCACGATGCCTACCTCTTCCTGCAGGGCGTCTTCGATAAGCACGACAAGGTACGTTAGTATGAGCTTCAGTACGGAGAAAGGGGCATTCGGCTCCTACGGTTGGCTGCTTGGTACCAAAATAAACTCAAGGTGACTCAACTCTGACCCCTGCCCCCCCGCTGACAGCCGACTCGGCTTAATCCGTCAGCCTGGAGTGGTTGCCAGGGGAACTTGGTGCCATACAGGTTGCCAAGGGAACCTGGAAAGGACAGTTTTGTGATGTCATTGGCATTTGTGGTTAATGTTATCAGGTGGATCAGGGTCACTTCCAGGAGAGCTTTGCCTTTTTATACTTTTCAAACACGGTTTGGGTGATTTATTGCTTTTTCAATAAATATAAGTCCATGATTAGAAATAAGTTGCATTATTTAGATTTATACTACACGTTGATCGTATATTGAAAGTATATTACAATTTTTGGATCGTATTTTCCCATCATTTTGGGTCTCAGTGACGATAAGAGTCAATAATATGATATAATAAAATGACGATAACACTTAATAATAAACATTAACAATCTGAGCCTATCACTGGCAAACAAGCACCTTACTGGTACAGGGCACTAATTGATAATGAACCAATTGCAAAAATTGTTGTCCACATTGGTGATGATGTGAAATTAGGGTCCAGGTTGACATATGAAAAAGCCGATTTAACCTCATGCTTGGCTATACCAGTGTAGGCTCTGCGACTATCATTATGTATTTGTTCATGGTTTGCTTTGAAGTATCAATATGTACAAAAAAACTATCCGCCGTGCGAATGTCTTCCAGGACCGTGACTGTGCGTTGTCGCCAGAGGAGCTGAAGGACCTGTTTGACGTGTTCCCCTACATGCCCTGGGGAGCGGACGTGAGCAACACGGTGTGCACCAACCAGCAGGGCTGGATCACCTACCAGGGCTACCTCTCTCAGTGGACGTAAGGACCTTCTGCGTGTCCTCTAACGCTTCCTTATTTGAGATCATTACACGGCTTTGTTAATTACTCGAATTCCGATTGGAAAATCACGGCATTCGATTCGTTATGTAAGGGATAATTCACGACGAGGTGTGCGTGTATCGAAAAATAATGCACGGCGTGGGGGCTAAGTGCATTATTTTTCAATATATGCAGACCTTGGAGTGGATTATCCCGCTTGCGAATGGCCGCTTGCGAATCATTGAAATATAAGGGTGTTGATTCATATTTTGGGGTAATACTTTCTCAAAATTATACTTTTAGCTCGCACTACTTTTTGTGTGCCTGGATAAAAACTAAAAAAAAAAAGAGACAATCTAAGTAACGACATGGCAACAGTTTTTCCATTCTTTTGTTCATTCTTCCCATCTATCCATCCTCTCTCCTGTGCTGTTGCCAGGTTGACCACCTACCTGGACGTCCAGCGGTGCTTGGAGTACCTGGGTTACCTTGGTTACTCCATCGTAGCCGAGCAGGAGTCCCAGGCAGCGGGGATCACAGGTGAATTCATCCGTCGTCTGATTGTACACCCCTCTCTAAACAGTGGCTCCACAGTCCACATTAAAATGATTTACTTGTATGTATGATGACATCCTTATTGATGGTCATTATTGAAGTATAATTTGGAGTCTATTGCATTTTTTTTCGTAATTAAGAGTTTTTCGTAATTACGTTTGATTATTTTACAATATTCCTATGGGAGCGGATCACAAAATGAAAGACAAACATGATGCTTGAATGTGGTTATGAACCTAAAAGGCTAGTTTTACATCGTAGTTTCTGCCAACTTGTAGCCAATAGTTGCCTGGGCCATTATAAAACGGACTGTGTGTCTGTGTCTGTGTGTGTGTCTGTGTGTGTGTGTGTGTGTGTGTGTCTGTGTGTGTGCGCTGCAGTGACCCGGGAGAAGAAGCTGGACCTGCAGAAGAGGCAGACCCAGCGCAGTGTCTTCCGCTGTAACGTCTTCGGTGATCTCTGCAGCGGCAAGAGTGGTTTCCTGCAAGCCTTCCTGGGCAAGAACCTCATGGTGGGTCCAGATCAATCAACACAAGTGTTTGTTTCTTAAAGCACAAACCTGCTGTTGTGCGCCTGTTTATTGGATGTCACTTTGATCAAAGGGGGATTCTCCTGTCACAAACAATTTAACAACATATAGAATTCACAAGCTGTTTTTTTATTTATTTCATTGTGATAATGACAGTAATGGGTGACCAAAAGACAGATTAACACTTTGTATTCATTGAAGAGCAACATGCAACTGTCGTTTGGTCGATGCAAGATTGATTTTGCGATTGTAAGACTAGATTGTATAGACTTGTATAGTTTTGATATGATGGTCTGTTATGAATCTTAAATGCTTTATTTTCCTGATCTCAGTTTGATGATAACTTTATTGTGATGCTTTGTGTGTGTGTTCTCTCAGAGCCAGAAGAACATTCGGGAGGAGCACAAATCCTACTACGCTATCAGTACCACCTATGTTTATGGCCAGGAGAAGTATCTACTTGTGAGTATTAAATCGATAAACAGACTGAGATATTTTACCTTTCCCAGATGGATTTATGAATATGCTATTTCTGTCTTTCCTCTTCTTCTTCCTGTCCTTCTCCTACCATCACTGTGCCTATACTACCTTTACCCACAATGCTCAGCTGCACGAGGTCTTCCCAGACGATGACTACCTGTCCGATGCCGACCTAGCATGCGACATTGTCTGTCTGCTCTATGATGTCAGCAACCCATACTCCTTTGAGTACTGCGCCAAAGTCTTCAAGGTAACCACACGCTCCTTTGTTCTTCACTGATGCTTTAAATTGTGATCGGACGTGATCTCATGCATGTCCATCCTGAGGTTTGTCCATCAAGCAAGAGTCACATGCAGATGGATGGTACAATCAAACTATAACGATATTCTATTCTTGGCTCATGTGAGCCAAGCGGACAAAGGTGAAATAAGTGCAATATGTGTTTGACCAGAGACAGCTTTGTCTCTGATTGGCTACCAACGTACTGATTGATTAAAATTGGTGCCAGGTGTCACTTCCAGATCACCTGGTACCCATTTCAGCCAATCACAACCTGTGTTTCACCAGAGATTATAATGTAGTTCCTGCAGTGTTTGTTCTCTCTAAATTATACTTCAAAAGAAGTAAAAAAAAAATTAAAAATGTGATACTCAATGTAGTTTGGTTTAACCACTGAATAAAATAAAACAAAATCCATCACAATTCAATTTCTGACCATTGCCGTCCTATGCAGAGATTTCCAAAAGTACCAAAATCTTGCCTTCTTCGTTTTCTCCACAATCACGGCATTTTAGTTTTTTGTTCTCACAATCTCGCCAAACTCCTTTTCCTGCAAGCAGTATGCTTATACCCGCTAAACTCCTGATGGACCTGATCTCCTTCCACTCAGCAATACTTCATGGACAGCAAGACGCCGTGCATGATGATCGCGGCCAAGTCTGACCTTCCAGAGGTCAGGCAGCTGTACGGCTGCACTCCACTGGAGTTCTGCCGCAAACACAAGATGCCCCCGCCGCAGTCCTTCACCTGCAACACGGCGGCCGCCGCCCCCAGCCGGGACATCTACACCAAGCTCACCACCGTGGCCATGTACCCGTACGTATATACTGTATATCGGCCTGCTCCCTAGGCCTCTTCATGTCAATATACTGTAGGGCTGGGCGATAATTAAATATTATCGTTGATCGCCTTTGAGTGGTATTATTACGTCTTGAAATGAAGATATTGTATTCTTGAAGTTATTTTGATGTGACTACTTCATCCTAAATCTATGGATAAAATCTATAAATCTATCCCCTATATGGATATATATACTAAAGTACTAAATCAACATGAAATATGGAACAGTCAAGGAGTACAAAGATTTGCTGCCTGTTTTTTATTAGATGTTGTGATTTTAAACTGCTTTCATCATTGGCCATTTTTTTTTTTTTTTTCTGTATCCTCTTTGGTTGATTTATTTCAGTGTGTGGGGCCTACTACGTCATTCCTCAAGGGAAATACTTCTGTGTCTGCTGTCGGTTCCATTATCAGGGGTTCAACTTCATGTACTACATTAGTCGTTTAGCTCTGGGGTGTCAAGTGCTGCTCTGCTCGACTCCCACGGCGGTGTCAGATATGGTCTAGTGAAGGCTGCCAGGCTGACTCTTGTCTGTCTGGACTGTTGAGCCGTCCCACAGCTCCTCACTGATCTTCTTACAGCGAAGCAGTCAGCCCTACCTTACATAAGCACACGCACACTCAAGTGCATACACGTACACATTCAGAGTTTAAAGCCAAGTTCAGCCATAATCCACAGTCTAGTCAGCTAAACACACACAACACACACACACACACACACACACACACACACACACACACACACACACACACACACACACACACACACACACACACACATCATCAAACCACCAATTTGTCAGTAAACTGTATAGAAATGTATTTTCACCCAACCCTTGACTGAGAAGGTATTGATTTTCCAATAAGCAGTCTGTACCATTTTTCCCCTTTTTAATCTCTTTGCCATAATGCAATGTTCCTCAAAGGTGCGTTTTTAACTAACTGACTATAAAGAAGATCAATAACATGGATTGCTGTATTAAGTACTGCTTTGGGCAGGATAGTCTAGTGGTTGGTGTGTTTTGACTCCCAGCCGAAAGGTTCTGAGTTTAAGCCTCATTGTCCACAGTCTACCTGCAGGCATCCTTGAGCGAGAGGCTTAACCCCTACCTGCTCCTCCTTAATGACAAGCAGCTAAAAAAAAAAAGGTGGCTTTGGATAATGGCGTCTGCTAAATAGTAAATAGTGCTTTGAGTGAATCGATGACCGGGTCTGTTCTGATCTTGGCGTGTTGGTGTCGAACTTCCAGTGGCTGACCTGTGCTCTTAACTGTTACTTACTTCTTCTTGTTCTTCTTCTCTGTGGTGATCCTGGTGTCTGTCGGTCCTTTTTCACTCTTATAACCACACTGTGTGTGTGTGTGTGTGTGTGTGTGTGTGTGTGTGTGTGTGTGTGTGTGTGTGTGTGTGTGTGTGTGTGTGTGTGTGTGTGTGTGTGTGTGTGTGTTCTGTGGTGTGCTCACAAACTCGTCCCCTCCGCAGTCACGCCCGGCTGCGCTGCATGTGTACGTGTAACAGGTGCACCTTCTGCCTCTGCCAGAACTTCCTCAACTCTGAGCTGCTGCAGACGGTCAGGACCAAACTCTACGCCGTGGTGCTCAGCAGGTCCTCTCTCTCTCTCTCTCGCTCTCTCTCTCGCTTTGGTCGCATTACCTGTCATCTCGGAGCTCTCTCACCCATCACTCGCACTCCGCGGTCTCATTTTTTGACATTTGCATTTCATCATTTGTTTGTGGTTCTTTCATCATTTGTTTGTGGTTTGTGTATCTTACTTTTTACATTTGATTAGATGACCCTGATATTTGGTCGATGCTCTTTGGTTCCCCCCCCCCCCCCCTTGTTGGTATTGTTTTGTTTTTTTCAGTTGATCAGTGCAACAGGTATCTCGGATGAACATCTGGTCATCTAACGTTTTTGTCTTTTTCTCTTTGTTTTCTTATTGTCGTCACACCTGTTAGTCACACTTTATTCTTTAAAAATCGTTATTTGCTCCCTTTGTTTATGTCGCTGTGGCTCGTCATCTTCATCACCAACATGTGTCTGAACTCATCCCTCATCTTCTTGTCATGTCAAACTCTTCAGCTGGTTTGTTTTACGCAGTGTCTTTCTATCATTATGATATTTTGTTTTTTCCCCCCACTCTTTTCACTTCACTTTTCACATCAATGTTTTTTTGTCGTTTATCACCGTGTCTCATTCCTACAACTGCCCAGCTCTAGCTCTCTACATCACGTCATCAATCTTTGTATCCCTCTCTGTATTTCCCTCTTTTTTCACCGTTTTCTCCTTCTCTCCCTCCTGCAGACACGTGAGCCAGGCGGACCTGAAGAGCTCCACTTTCTGGCTGCGTGCCAGCGTGGGCGCAGCCGTGTTCGCCGTGCTGGGCTTCGCCATGTACAGAGTCCTGTTGAAACCACGGTGACTCCACGCCACCGTCCGCTCACGTACCGGCGGCGAACTTAAAAAGAGGAACAGAATTTATTTCAGAATTTCAAAATTAAATCAAAATCAAAATGTCCGAATTTTGACATTTTGACATCCGGGCAAAATCTACGAAAGCTCTTCTTTTCATATAAGGCTGGCCTTTTCGCGTGTACTATTTTCCTACTTCTTTGGGTGAAAGATGATTTAAAATGATTTCATTTTCATCACGCTGGCTTATGTGGCTTTTCTCGGCCTGCAAAGTATTATTTTGGCTCAAGGTATACATGATCTATTTATATTTCTATGGAAAACGTGAGAATATCTTGTTGAAGAGCCTAAGTGGGTTTAAGTGGTGACCGATTTTGTGCTTTGAAACGGTATGCAGTAGTATTTGCGATATGAGTAAAATAGCGTTTGCTTAAGAGATGTAAATAGTGCATATAAAATATGATATAGAATATCTGTTATAGAATATATGCTACAAAATAATTTAAGATGAAAGATACAGCAGGATGTATGAGACTCTCTGCAAGCGTATATGTAACATCCAGACGGTGAAACTAGAAGTAACAAGTAACAATACTGGCCACTGGCAATCAAAATGGTACGCACTGACAAAATGTGCATGTTCTAAAACAAATATTCAGATTTACAAAGTTCAGATTTAAAATATTCAGATATACTACTCCACAAGCACACATAATAATGCATTTTCCATGAAGACCTGTTTGACTATTCTGTTAACTTCTGGCGGAAATTTATATAGGCCAATTCATTTAGGAAGTTGTAACGGTATATTTAATAACGGGGCCATCAGAGTCGCAAGAATGGTGGTCCCATCAAGTAAGGATTTATGTTCATCTTTGCACAGATAGGGGATAGTTATTTTGTTTATATGCAACATGTATAACTGAGCCTCCTGTTTATACTTAGATTACATCCTACTTCCTCCTTGTTGCGGTGCTTAAATCAGAAGGATGTTAGTGTGTATATAATATAATGCCACCACCTTAGACAGACTGCTGCTTCCATCTATGTCTTCCTGTGTGTGTGTGTGTGTGTGTGTGTGTGTGTGTGTGTGTGTGTGTGTGTGTGTGTGTGTGTGTGTGTGTGTGTGTGTGTGTGTGTGTGTGTGTGTGTGTGTGTGTGTGTGTGTGTGTGTGTGCAACCATACCACTACTGGCATGCTGTTCAAAACTACTTCCCAGTATCACTCATCCCTACTTCCCAGTCTTTGCTGGCTATCGGTAGCCATGGAAACAATGATAAACAACGATAGCCTAATAAATATCTAGTTGGCTTCTGTAGAAATAGTGCTGTTCTCAGCATAATGTGACTAATACGGCGGTTCTTCATTTTTCTTCCTAAAATATTCATAATGCATCCCAGTATTTTACTCATACTTCTGTCATTTTAAGGGTCTATTTGGCTTATTCACTTCATAATAAATACATAATATCTGATTTCTATTTTCTGTGCTTATTTAACATGGTTCTACCTACATATATGTAGACTAAGTCCATTGGTTAACAGCTGAATTAATCTTCTCGCTTTTTTAATGTTCACTAAAAGTTGAGCGTGTAGGCCTTCATCACAGAGGTGTAATGGTAGGTGCAGCTTATTAAGTTAATTAACGTCGTAAGATACACCCGTTTCACACCCACTAATACACCTCTGTAATATAGGCCAATATCACTTAAAGGTCCCCTATGTTACCACCAGGCATGATGTTGCAAGCCATGTCAAAATCTACCCTCTAATGACATCACAAGTGGGAGTGTCCACCCAGATGTATGATAGATAGATCAGCATTCCAGCCTATTCAGTGGACTGTACCAACTGGTAGGCTGATCTATTTATCGTACATCTGGGTGGACACTCCCACTTGTGATGTCATTAGAGGGTAGATTTTGACATGGCTTGTAATGGGTAATCAACGTCACACCTGGTGGTAAAATAGGGGACCTGTTGTACTGTACGAGGGTTGAACATGGTGGCACTATTAAGTATTCCTAATATGGCCACAAGGAGGCGACACATCCACAGTTATGAAACGTGCTGCCGAAGCGGGAAAAGAGCAGTGGGATTTGGGGGGGGGTGGGGGGATTTCTCTTGGTTCATCAATTACCATCACCGTTACATTTTGTATTTATATATTAATTATTATTATTATTATTTTATTTTTTTTTACAGTATTTGATTCATTCATTTTGTTTGTTTTCTACAGCATTTAATGCATGGAAATGGAATTACCTGCCAGTACTTGTGTCATGGCGTCTCTTTACATGATAATGTAATGTAACCCCTATCTACCTCTATCTCCTGTTTAAAGGAGACCCCGCCCTTTAAACAATGACTTCAGGTGTGGTTCATTCTGGGGCTGCAGGCAGGGCCGGAAACGCCCCTTCAGATCAGTTTCAGTAACCGGAAGACAGGTGTGACCAGGTAACCGTAGAGAGCGTGCGGTAGCATGTGTTGCTTATAAGAGACCCCCTAAGTGAGATCATTCCTCATCATGATCATGCAAACCAATCTAAATCAAATCAAATTAAACTTTATTTCTATAGCACCTTTCGTACATGTGCAATGCAAGGTGCTTAACAATACAATGAAAATACAACGATGACATCTACAAACACACAAGTGGTGTGTTTAGGGTTGGGCTCCCCTTTAATTGTAAAAAAAGAAAATCAAAAACATCGAGTAATTCCCCATATAACGACATGGGTGGTTGTGGGTGTAAATGAGGAATATCTGCATACCAATAATAAACCCTATGACGAGCTGGGTGTTAAAAAATGGCGTCCCTCTCTCCGCCGTCACGTGTTTATGAATACGTCATAAATTGACACTTTGAGTGTTTTTTCTTTCCATTAGTTTCACACATGCGCAGACTCCTCCCACGGACACGCTTTTACCCTTCTGGACATCCTTCGCTCCTTTCCTGTCTCCTCACTCTCTCTATAGTCTCTAGACTAGTAGTAGGCTATAGTTGTCTTCCTATACCCGTCTCTGTCCCTACGGTCTCTGTTTCTCTCGCTCTCCCCATCTTCATTCCTATTTTTTCAATTTGCATGAGGAGTCAATTCACATAACATTTCTTTCTTAGTCTATTTTATGTTATCACTGTACACTGACACAAGCTTCACACTACACCTTTATTGCATATTTTTTTCATGCGGCATATACAGGAAACTCTTTTACTATTGCTGCAAACTACAAAAAGCTATCCTGCACAAACAGTGTTGTGACTTCTGTCATATTCTCTGTCTCTGTCTGTCTCTCTGTCTCTGTCTGTCTCTCTCTCTCTCCATCTTTCTCTCCCTCTCCTTCTGTCTCTGTCTCTGTCTCTCTCTCTCTCCTTCTGTCTCTGTCTCTGACAAATTTCCCCCTTGGGGGACATTAAAGTATATTTTATCTTATCTTATCTCTCTCTCTCTCTCCTTCTTTCTCTCCCTCTCCTTCTGTCTCTGTCTCTCTGTCTCTGTCTGTCTCTCTCTCTGTCTCTCTCTCTCTCTCCTTCTGTCTCTCTCTCTCTCCTTCTGTCTCTCTCCCTCTCCGTCTGTCTGTCTGTCTCTGTCTCTGTCTGTCTGTCTGTCTGTCTGTCTGTCTGTCTGTCTCTCTCTAGCTCTCTCTCTCTCTCTCTCTCTCTCTCTCTCTCTCTCTCTCTCTCTCTCTCTCTCTCTCTCTCTCTCTCTCTCTCTCTCTCTCATCCTCTCTCTAGCTCTCTTTCCCAACCTCCCGGAGCCTGGATTACACATCCTATATGCAGATGACGTGTGAAAGCAGAGACTTGTGAAAACCTTCTTCTGCTCAATTAACTGCTTTTAATGGCACTGCAGCAAGGCAGACGGTCTGCTGTGATGCACGTTGCTGCTCACACCTCCAGAGTGATGTCATCATTCTCCACATTTCAGACCAAATGTATTATTTTTGGTTTTTTTTTTTCTTTCTTGAGTAATAACATATTTTGCCCTTTACATATGTAAAACCCGGCATTTGGTTGACATTAGAAATACTAGGATGAAAGAATGTGTTTTGTCAGAGTAATGTATTGACTTGCTTGCAGGGTTGCAGGGTATTATTTAGGTGTACGGTGTGCATTGTATTGGCCCTCCAGAGTGTAAAATACTGGGGGAATAGACAGAAGGCTATTTCACCGTGAAAGACTAGACTACACTATGTGCAGCTTCACAGTAAAACATCTTTTGGTGCATAAATCCCAAAGTGCAGGCGAAAACGTTCAGCGGTGGAAACATCTCGAGCCAAAGCTCCTGTGTAGGAGTCAGAGGGACCCTTAAGGTTAACTATATTCCTCCACCATATTGTTTCCATGGCAATGCCGTTGCATTGCTTGAGGAGGGAGTCTAAACGAGGCGAACTGATAAGAATCTACCGACGGTTCTAACGCCGCCACGTCGCCGTCGACGCCCCGCGTCCCCATCCGCCGCTCGGTGCGTTTGATGTACCGCGAGGTCTGTGAGGGGTGGGTGGCGCCGGAGGAGAAGGAGACGGCCATTATGGGGCTGATTGTTTTAGAAGCGCCCAGAAGGGGATGGTTTTTATAGCCCCCCCCCCACCCCCCTCAGCCACAGGAATGGAAAATTCCAGTGTTTCAACAAAACAACCTGGAATTTACAGGTCATGGAATGAGATATGACTTTTTGGGAGGGACCATTAGAGGGGAATTCCACTCATTGCAATGAAAATGTACAGTGTCATGAATACCACTTTCACGAGAGATGGAAACAACGGGGCAGCATGCTGACACTGTGAAAAGTGAAAAGAACCAGCGATTGCGAGCCCACACCGTTTTTCTTTCCAACGCCATGTATGTAAAATTAATTTCCGCAGGAGGAATTGCCAGACAAGACACTATGAATAAACAATACCATCTGTTCCCTTGATTATTAGATGAGTGATTATTAGGCTACTGCCAAGTGTAGTCCTGTATTGTGCACGCTATTTATGTCTGCATGGCACACACACACTGGCTACTGAGAAGTTCTTGGAAAATGTCTGCAGTGTGTTGTAAGTCTTTTTTGTCACGGTTGACTGCACTTGAATCTAGTGCACTAACTGCTGTTAATTTTCATGATGCCCACGGGGAGCCTGTATATTATCCTATAAATACAGCACATAGTACGCCAGCCATTTTTACTGAAAGTAATTTAGGGAATGAGTGTTCTCAGTAGGTGTGTCTGTGTTTGTTTTTTGAGAGAGAGAGAGGGATAGTGGTGGGAGGTGATTTTCCTGTCTCACTGCCAAAAATATTATTTTTTTCCTCTGCGTCTCCGTCGTTATTTCTGTCTCTCTCCCTCTGTGTGTGTGTGTGTGTGTGTCTCTCTCTCTCTCTCTCTTTCTCTGTCTCCTTTCTACTCCCCTGTCCTCCATATGACCAATGTATTCATGTTACTTGCCACTAGCTTGCATTTCATTGTTTGGGAGCCTATACCACAGTTATGACAGTAGGCGGCATATTTATACAAAAACAGTAGGCCTATAATAATATGCCAATCATTGTTTTATAGTAGGCCTTAACTCTCATTTATTATTTATTATGTCATGGTCATCATGAATAGCTTGGAATAAACTACAGCCTATAGGCCTATAATAGTTTACTCAACGCTGCTCCAATGCAATGAGACGGTAAATGTCATGCAGTTAGGGGACATGTGGTAGGCAGCCTACTGCGTTACAATGTCTCTCTCTCTCTTAGTTATTTTTATGTCTGTGTAGTGTGACATGCATGTTGTTTGTGTGTTTGCCTGATTTCTGCCTTTGTTGTTATCAAGCTAAATATGTTTGTTAAAAATCAAAGTCTCTGTTCCCTTATGGATCCCTATTTTCTCTCTCCCCCTCTGTCTGTCTGTCTGTCTGTCTGTCTCTGTCTGTCTGTCTCTCTCTCTCCCCCTCTGTCTGTCTGTCTCTGTCTGTTTGTCTGTCTCTGTCCCCCTCTGTCTCTGTCCCCCCCCCCCCCCCCCCCCCCCCCTCTCTCTCTCTCTCTCTCTCTCTCTCTCTCTCTCTCTCTCTCTCTCTCTCTCTCTCTCTCGTTGTGCTGGCCCTGACTCCCAGCAGCAGCAGCAGGCACCATGCAGCGGTGGGAACGGTGCCCGCGTCCGTGCCGCCGCGCTGCGCCGCCGCCACTTGGGGAAGAAAAAGCGAAACCATCGCCAGGTACCATGACGCACCTAAAATACCGCGGTGGTTTTAGTTTGGTACCCGATATTCGCCTCCCCCCCCCCCATTGCGAAACATAATGGCTCCTTGGAAGAACGACCGATGTCTTCCAGATGAGTCTTGTTGTAACAGGCTGGACGTTGGGCGCGATGTTTCACACACTTACTTCGCTGAGTGTTGATGATAGCCTATTACAAATGAACGGCTTTGAATATCAAGCTGTGATGCGCCTTTTCCTGCGGATGTTTAGGGATCGTCTAAAAAGTGCATGCGCAATCAACGGATTGTAATCAAACACTTTTAGGTCATCAGTAATATCCCCACCCAACTTTCACTTTCATTGTTTAGTCAATATCACCCTTACATTAGATGTTTAGCTAAATTGTAATAGGCCTATGTGGTGTGAATATTTTGCATATGAAGAGCTCTTTTTCAAAACGCAATAAACACCAAATTTTAAAAAAATGAGTTTATTATACCATTTTGCTGTGCACTGAACCTATTCACTGCTCCATCAACATTTCATGCCAAATCACTATATTTCCTTGTTTAAAATGTACTGCAATATGCCGTTTCTATCCAAAACATGTGTGGGTCTAGGTACAAAAATGTATTTTCCTGAAAACTGAGCTCTTCATATGGTCGCTTGTATTTGAGCTCTCTCGATTTGGATTGGATTGGCCTCAAAACATTTTAAGATCATCAATAATAACCCCACCCTACTTTCACATTCATTGTTTAGTCAATATCACAATATTGACCAGTGTTGGGTAATGTTACTTTTAAAAGTAACTTGTTACATTACAAGATTACTGCCATTAAAAAGTAACGATTAACGATTGTTTGATTACAAGTAAATATAAAATCAAGGCGGTACAACATGTAATTGCAAGTACAGTACATCTGCCTCTATGAAAAGAAAACAATAAAACACAGGCTCGTATAGCTTACAGTACATCATGTTTTAACATGCAACTAATTAACCAGTCAATGCTTAAGTTAGGCTTAGGTTGCGTTCAGACCAAATCAGGTGTTGTGGTGAAAACACCGGTCCTCCCGTTCATTTGAATGGGGTAGTTCATTTGGGCTGCAGTGGTAAGGGGACCCTGTGGCAAAAAGTTGAAACAGACTCAACTTTTGAGGAAACGCAACCTGACGTCACGCTGCAGTGGCCAATCGCATAAGCTGGCAATCAGACCGGAAGACATCCCAGTCACTCATGGGATGAACCTTGTTTACCAAGTAGCATTGTACCATTCCACCAAGCGAAGATGGAAGAGAGACTGATCGCCTCTGTGATGTCCTTTCCAGAGCTTTACAACCTTGCCACAAGAGTACAAAGACATGAATCGCGGTACAGTCGTAACAAATTGCTTATTTGAAAACAACACTAAATAACAGATTACTTAAATGCAAAACTAATGCATTACGTTACTCGTTACAACATATGTATGTAAGTAGGCTACTCTAATGCTTTACATTGTAGCACATTACCCCGGCCCCAACACTGATATTGACTAATAGGCCTAAATGAATGTGAAAATTGGGTCGGGATATGTGTTTTGATGACAATCCATAAAAAATGGCAGTTATTAAAAATTGTATCCAGAAAAGGGTTAGATTAAGAGTGCATTGTGTGCATCTGTGTGTTATCGATTCCAAAGATATATTGTGGTGAGCAATCCTATATTGGCAAAGGAAGGCTCAATGTCAGGAAGTAACTCAGTCAAATACAAAACGATGGTGAGGGCTTCTGATCACAATATCATTATTTTAAATGTTTTTCAATCCTGCAGTTTGAAATGTTGCCGCGTGCACTTTTTAGACGAGCCCTAAAAATACGCAGGCAACGCGAATCACAGCTTATAGATATTCAAAGCCGTCTATTTGTAACGTCATCGAAATAGTTGGGGACACTCAGCGAACTAAGAGTAGTGCGCAATATCGCCCCCCAAAAAATTAGGAAGAAATTAATGAATGAATTATGTTATTACAAAATGGGGTTGGGGGGGGGGGGGGGGGGGGGGGGGGGGGGGAGGCGAATATCGAGAACCAAACTAAAGTCCTCGCGGGACCAAACCTTGGCGCCTGCTGGAGTTTTCGCGCCGCTCGCTCCAGACGGAGAGCGCGAGCGCGCAGCACGTCCAATATCCCGTGTTGCCGCCGGGACTCGCGTGCCGTTTTCGGACAATTCATGTGTGTGTGTGTGTGTGTGTGGGGGGGGGGGGGGGGGGGGGGGAGTCTGCTTTGAATCCGTCATCTGGTCTACTTATCATATCTGCGCGGTGTGCATCCGTCTCAGTTAGTGGACGGTGACGTATAGGGGTTCACTCTCCCTGTGATGTCATTATTTCTCCCTGGTGGTGGTGGTGGGGGTGGGGGGGTGATGATGGTGGTGGTGGGGGGGTGATGATGGTGGTGGGGGGGGGAGGGGGGGGGGGGCTATATAAAAGCTGGGCTGTCT
>JAOPHQ010002044.1:0-52500 GCA_030340625.1 Merluccius polli
CCCCCCCCCCCCCCCCCCCCCCCCCCCAGCCCATCTGTACCATAGTACTGTTTTATTTATCTGTCGTGTCCCCCTGGTCCTGTTGCCCAGGGCGTCGTCGTGGAGATATTTTTTTGAAAAAGCACCTGTTGAAACGTGATTGAAGGATGTTGGATACGTTGTTTTAATTTTAATTTTATTTTTTATTTTTTAATTGTTTGCTTGTTTGTTTTCTTACCAAAACAACATTAGGGCAGAAACTCAGTAGTGGACTTGCGTTGCCATGGTAGTATTTATTTTGAATTAAATTAAAAGACTACATTTCAGGGTTTGGCGTCTCCTAAATGTCTTCTTTCTGGTCCACTCTGTGGCGTGAGGGGTCTCCACAGCATGATGTCCAGGGAGGTTTAAAGGGGAGGGGAGGTTTAAAGGGGAGGTGACCCCCCAGCATCACCTCCTTCAGTTACACTGTTGGGGTCTCAAAGTGTCGGCGGACATTTATGTGTTCATTCTGACTAAATGTATGAAGTTGTTAAACGGGGGGGAAAGTCTCTAAGTCTAAGTCCCACAGGTCTCAAGGAGAGACTGAGGGCTGAGATCTTCCAGGTTTCCTTTCTAAAACCGTTGCAGAACCAATCAGAAGTCTTCAGAAGAAGTCCCTTCATGTTGCTTGTTCGCCCGTTTACCAAAACCACAAATCTGAACTAGTTTGTCACGGGATATAAACGACGATGGGCGACTCGGTTAATGCTCCCCACACATCAGAAGACTTTGAAAAGATTTGGAAAATGATCAGCTCACATCTAAAGACAAGTGTTGAGAGATTTTAGTCACAGCCGAGTCTCAGACTGAGACTTTACAAAGACTGAGTCTTGCAGGGTCACTATTTACAAGACTACAACTAGATTATGTTATTCTTTTTTCCCACCATGCAATTTTTTTCCCATCATGCCCTTAGTAGAAACTGTCAGGTTTCCTGTTTCCGCTTTTGTCAGAGCTCATCTATTGGTTGTGGATTGTGTTACATCACTGCGACTTGCGATAATATCAAACACGTTCGATATTATCACAAGCCCAAGACTAGGAAGAGACTGATCTGAACCAGCGCAGATTACTCCCTTAAAATTAATACCTAGATTACTACCTTAAACTTAATACCTAGATTACTACCTTAAACTTAATACCTAGATTACTACCTTAAACTTAATACCTAGATTACTACCTTAAACTTAATACCTAGATTACTACCTTAAACTTAATACCTAGATTACTTCCTTAAACTTAATACCTAGATTACTACCTTAAACTTAATACCTAGATTACTCCCTTAAACTTAATACCTAGATTACTACCTTAAACTTAATACCCAGATTACTACCTTAAACTTAATACCTAGATTACTACCTTAAACTTAATACCTAGATTACTACCTTAAACTTAACGACCGAGACGACGGGAGCGCGCTGTGACTCCGGTAAAACTCAGAGATTTACTGAAGACTTTCAGTTTTAAGTCTGGGACTGTGAACATCTTTTGGTGTAATCCCAGCATAACGCGTACTAAACATGAACTGTGGATCTCACACAGTGGCACATGAAGCCCAGCGCCCGGTCGTCTGCCGGGTGCTGCAGTACAGTACAATCATTGGACTCGTGGTCACAAGCGTCTGAGTTGAGTAGTTTATTGATACGCATGCACCTTACAGACCAGACGGGCCGACTGGCCGACAGCCCGCCTGGAAACGAGCTTCGAGGAAACCACGAAAATAAAAAAAGTACGCGTGTGGAAAGAGTGCATCACTGAAAAAACGAAAGCCTGCGGTGTGTGAGCCCCCGGATGACACGCCGGGTCCCGCATGCAGCGCTGGTCTCCCTAACGACGAGCCGACATGTTGTACCCCAGAAGTACAAGTGTAACGTTGCTAAAACTCAAATGTTACTGCTAAAGTTACTACTCATATCCCACTGAAACTAACTAACCTTTAAGCCCTGGAGCTGCTGCTAACATTATGTAACTCAACCGACAAATCAGATTTCTCTCTTCCTCTTTTTTTACACGATAATAAAAAAAATAACCAAAAAGCAGACCTCCACACGGCGTCTTCTACACAGACCTGGATGTACTTTGAAGCAATGACTTAAGTCTCCTGCGTCCTCCGAGGGGAACCGAACGCTCAGAACACAGGAAACCGCGCCCTCGCCGCTGACCCACAGGTGGTTTTTGATTGGCCCAGGTCGGTGCCGCGTGATGACATCAGCGGGCGCTACTCTGAGCCAATCGGAGGCCGCGGTTGTGTTGGGCGCTCTCCCCGTTGGGTTTTGATGTGAGGATCCGAATGCGATGTTTGAACAGATTGAACAGGAAGAGGCGGTGGCGAAGGGTTGGTCGCCGCAGGAAGCCATGCCCTCGCCGCGTCTGTGGGGGGGGGGGGGGGGGGGGGTGGGGGGGGTGGGTCACTCTGGTATGGCGGGAGGCCAGTCCACATCCACAGACTGAGGACACAAAACACACAACAACACAAATGTATTTTTAAGCAAAACTGGTGAAAACTATCTTCACTCTTTCCTGGGAACCGGAGGGATCTGCCAGCTCACGGCAGATCCCTCCGGTCCGGGATTTGCGATCTCCAAAATCGGACCCATGATGTCAACGATTCGACTTTTCAGGAATTTCTGTGTGGGAACTGAGGTTTCCCCTGTTTTAACACAGTCGGTTAGGAGATGTCCTACCTCCACGTCGAGCTCCAGGATGTCCGTGTCCATCTTCAGCAGCTGACACAGGTTGGGTTTTGTGCGGCCGAAGTCTCCATGCACAAACTCCTTGATGTAGCTGGTCCTCGGCGTTAAGGACGGTTCTGCACACTTCTGGAGCGCCAAGCAACATCACACCCACCCTGTCCCGGTGGAGGACCGGTTTACCATCGCATCGAGATGTGTGCTCACAGAATGTAAACACAGAAACACAGTGTGGGATACATTTCTGACAAACTCAAATCTGGGTGAGCGCAGCGTTTCACTTTCTCGCGCTTCATATTTGTTTCGACCAATCGTGTCGCTGAATGCGGAGATCTGTGAGCGCATAATCAGCAAACACAAACTCAGCCAGAAGTAGTTCACTGTAAAAAAATAGTCTGTTAAGGTTTCAGATCAACACCGTTCTGCTATAACATAGTAGGACTGCTGGATCAGTAGTTCTGCTATAACATAGTAGGACCGCTGGATCGGTAGTTCTGCTATAACATAGTAGGACCGCTGGATCGGTAGTTCTGCTATAACATAGTAGGACCGCTGGATCGGTAGTTCTGCTATAACATAGTAGGACCGCTGGATCAGTAGTTCTGCTATAACATAGTAGGACCGCTGGATCAGTAGTTCTGCTATAACATAGTAGGACCGCTGGATCAGTAGTTCTGCTATAACATAGTAGGACCGCTGGATCAGTAGTTCTGCTATAACATAGTAGGACCGCTGGATCAGTAGTTCTGCTATAACATAGTAGGACCGCTGGATCAGTAGTTCTGCTATAACATAGTAGGACCCGTGGGGGGGGGGGGGGGGGAGGGGCGGCCCCCAGGGACCAGGTGTGAGGATACGTGCCGGCCTGCGTCTTGAGGCGCAGGTAGAAGTGGTGCGGGTCGCGGAAGCGGGCGTTCATGCTGTGGATGACGCGCTGGCGGACGGCGAGCGCGCGGCGGTGCAGGACCCTCAGGGGGGTCTTCTGGTCCAGGGTCAGCTCCTGGAGGACGGAGGTCAGAGGTCAATCCAAGGACCGGGGACATCAACACCTACCGCCTCGCTGAGGTCTGAATAACTTTTTATTAAGATGAATACGATTTTTTGCCCCATCCCATTTCTTAGTTATGGTTTTTAACCCCATCAACATCAGGGCTTCAAGGTTTCCATGGTAACAGGAGGCGGTGTGGTGGTGATGCTCACCTTGATGTCGTCCAGGAAGACGATGTCGTCCTTCTCGATGGGCTTCTGGGTCCAGACCAGCGCCGTGTAGGACTTGGTCTTCTCTTCCTCACCCTCCTTCATGTGGCCCATGCACTCCCTCAGAACACACAGTCCACTGTCAAGGTCTGGACCGGACCTGGATCTTAAGAGTCCGGTCCAGACCCGGGTCTCAAGAGTCCGGTCCAGACCTGGGTCTTAAAAGTCGACAGAGAGACCCATAGACCCCATAGGGTCTATGGGGTCTATGGGTCTCTCTGTCTATGGGTCTAGATTTGAGTTTGGGGGTCTAGATTTGAGTTTGGGGGTCTGGGGGTCTGGGGGGTCTCCTCACCTGGTGACGATCTGCAGGTCCCTGACGGCGATCTTGTCTGAAGACGTGTTGATGGTCTAGAAATGAATCAGTTAGGTTGGTGGTGATAGCGAGTGTGTGTATGTGTGTGTGTGTGTGTGTGTGTGTGTGTGTGTGTGTGTGTGTGTGTGTGTGTGTGTGTGTGTGTGTGTGTGTGTGTGTGTGTGTGTGTGTGTGTGTGTGTGTGTGTGTGTGTGTGTGTGTGTGTGTGTGTGTGTATGCGCATGTGTGTGTGTGTGTGCATGTGTGTGTGTGTGTGTGTGTGTGTGTGTGTGCGTGTTTACCTCCTGTATCTCTTTCATCTCCGTCTTTGTGAATCTGGAGCGATGAGGATTCAGCAGCTCCATGGCGAAGGGACGTCCTGCCAGGCAGGATATGACATCATCACAGTTCTACTCAGCAGTAGTATAACAAGCAGGTAATCATACGAATACTGTCATTAATAACTTCATCTCCATTTTCGTACCTTTTCCAAGCGTTCGAACGTCCACATCCTCCCTCCCAGAAGAGGAAAAATTAAACCCTGGAAACAGAATTATACGTTTATACACTTAGAGACAAGATGGAATGCAGTCTCACATAGCCGGCCCTTTCTCCACACTGACCTTTGGCCCGGAAGGAGTTGGAGAGCGGCTCGGCGATCAGCTCCTCCACAGACGACTCCATCATGCGGCGTCCGTCGATAATCCAGGGGGTCTGGGACAGGCTGCGGGAGTACTTGTTGTACCGCCCTGTAGAAGAATATGAATATATATATACTGTATATTAGTGGTGGGCATCTTGGAATTAATCTAGATTAATCTAGATTAAAATGGCTCATTTGAATTCTGTCGAAGGCATTCATAATATGCGTGTGCTACTTAAATAATGACTAAAAGTAAGTCTGCGCGATCGTAACCCACCGCGGACCTACGACCGACGGGGGGTATAGACCCAGCAGCTCCCAACCCAACTTTGAGAATAGATTAACGGCGATAATTTTTTTATCACGCGATAAGAGTCTCGCGTTATCGCAGCGCGTTAACGCCGATAACGGCCCACCACTAATATATATATATATATATATATATATATATGCCATTTGGTGGATGCTTATATTCATTCTCCATTCACTCCAATGAGAGATGTAGAGGTGTTGGTGGTATGTGGCTATTATTTTAAATCGAGGTAAATATATATATATATATATATATATATATATATATATATATATATATATATATATATATATATATATACCATCTCTTTCCAAGTTGAAGGTGTTTTTAGTACATTTTTACACTAAAATGTACCTTTTTCTGACTTGTAGATCCAGACAAAAAAACAAGTTTGTTTGTGACTTGCCCAGCGATGATCTCACCGTGTTAACGACGGCGCCGGTGTAAAGGCCCCGCCCACTTAGGAGCTCACCGGAGCGTGAACACATGTTGAACACATTGTGGTGTTGCAGTGCATTGTGGGTGCTAGTAGTTGTGGTAAATGGTGAGTTTTTTTTACCCGCCACGAAGATAGACGTGTGCAGACACTGGACGTCCTGCGAGGTGCAGCTGCTGGCAGGCCGGCCTGGAGGACTGGGGTAGTGTCTGAAACCATGAGGAGACCAATAGAAATACAGCTGGACAGTGTGGACCAATAGAAATACAGCTGGACAATAAGTGGACCAATAGAAATACAGCTGGACAATAAGTGGACCAATAGAAATACAGCTGGACAATAAGTGGACCAATAGAAATACGGCTGAGCAATAAGTGGACCAATAGAAATACAGCTGAACAATAAGTGGACCAATAGAAATACAGCTGAACAATAAGTGGACCAATAGAAATACAGCTGAACAGTGTGGGCCAATAGAAATACAGCTGGACAATAAGTGGACCAATAGAAATACAGCTGGACAATAAGTGGACCAATAGAAATACAGCTGAACAATAAGTGGACCAATAGAAATACAGCTGGACAATAAGTGGGCCAATAGAAATACAGCTGAGCAATAAGTGGACCAATAGAAATACAGCTGGACAATAAGTGGACCAATAGAAATACGGCTGGACAATAAGTGGACCAATAGAAATACAGCTGAACAATAAGTGGACCAATAGAAATACAGCTGAACAGTGTGGGCCAATAGAAATACAGCTGGACAATAAGTGGACCAATAGAAATACAGCTGGACAATAAGTGGACCAATAGAAATACAGCTGGACAATAAGTGGACCAATAGAAATACAGCTGAGCAATAAGTGGACCAATAGAAATACAGCTGAACAATAAGTGGACCAATAGAAATACAGCTGAACAATAAGTGGACCAATAGAAATACAGCTGAACAGTGTGGGCCAATAGAAATACAGCTGGACAATAAGTGGACCAATAGAAATACAGCTGGACAATAAGTGGACCAATAGAAATACAGCTGAACAATAAGTGGACCAATAGAAATACAGCTGGACAATAAGTGGGCCAATAGAAATACAGCTGAGCAATAAGTGGACCAATAGAAATACAGCTGGACAATAAGTGGACCAATAGAAATACAGCTGGACAATAAGTGGACCAATAGAAATACAGCTGAACAATAAGTGGACCAATAGAAATACAGCTGAGCAATAAGTGGACCAATAGAAATACAGCTGGACAATAAGTGGACCAATAGAAATACGGCTGAGCAATAAGTGGACCAATAGAAATACAGCTGGACAATAAGTGGACCAATAGAAATACGGCTGAGCAATAAGTGGACCAATAGAAATACGGCTGAGCAATAAGTGGACCAATAGAAATACAGCTGGACAATATGTGGACCAATAGAAATACGGCTGAGCAATAAGTGGACCAATAGAAATACAGCTGAACAATAAGTGGACCAATAGAAATACAGCTGAACAATAAGTGGACCAATAGAAATACAGCTGAACAGTGTGGGCCAATAGAAATACAGCTGGACAATAAGTGGACCAATAGAAATACAGCTGGACAATAAGTGGACCAATAGAAATACAGCTGAACAATAAGTGGAACAGAAATACAGCTGGACAATAAGTGGGCCAATAGAAATACAGCTGAGCAATAAGTGGACCAATAGAAATACAGCTGGACAATAAGTGGACCAATAGAAATACAGCTGGACAATAAGTGGACCAATAGAAATACAGCTGAACAATAAGTGGACCAATAGAAATACAGCTGAGCAATAAGTGGACCAATAGAAATACAGCTGGACAATAAGTGGACCAATAGAAATACGGCTGAGCAATAAGTGGACCAATAGAAATACAGCTGGACAATAAGTGGACCAATAGAAATACGGCTGGACAATAAGTGGACCAATAGAAATACAGCTGGACAATAAGTGGACCAATAGAAATACAGCTGAACAATAAGTGGACCAATAGAAATACAGCTGAGCAATAAGTGGACCAATAGAAATACAGCTGAACAATAAGTGGACCAATAGAAATACAGCTGAGCAATAAGTGGACCAATAGAAATACAGCTGAGCAATAAGTGGACCAATAGAAAACCATGTGAACAGTGTGGGCCCATACAGATCCACCCGAGAGCGTTGGGCTTACATGAGGAACTTGCTGTCCGGTATCTTGTCCAGAGCTTTGACCACCGCCATCCTGGTGAACACCGACTACAGAGAAGAGCGTCAACACACACAGAGGCTGAAATCATTCACTCATTGTAGAGGACTCAAACATATGTAGTGCTGAGGTTAACGCGTGTGCACTGTTTCAACTCTAAAAGGTCATGAAGTCATGAAATGATGTTCGTTTTTTTTCCAAAGTGAGTCCCATCTGGAAAGAGAGTCGGGACTCCCCTGAAGTGTTCAAGCTCACGTCTTTGTTTTTGGTGGGTCTGAAGCAGTCTGGGCACGTTGTTGCACTGTGGACAAAACACAGGGAAGGATGCATCAGATCAAAATCCTCTGAACTCACAGTCTGGTCAACGTAAAACTCTTTCCACCAAGAGCTCATTTTACTTCTGGACACTAGAGGGGCAGAAAGGGACCGACTCCAACTCCTCTGTTTTCTGCAGTCTCATCTGCGATCCTGTTTTGGCCAAAACATGTCCTGCTGTAACCTTGGTTACAGCAGAAATGTCTCGCTTTACAAACATAATGCAACAAAACCCAACGGTCGTAGAAAAGGCGGTTCCTCTGCTAGAGGACCAGCGATGGGGACTCACAGGAAATGGCAGTCGCTGTCCGTCGTGGCGTGTTTGAACTCCATGCCGACCTCGAACAAACTCTGAGGGACGACCAAAGACAACACAAGATTAGAGACGGACTGCACACTTTTTTAAACAGTCTCTGTGTTTGCGCGCGCCGTCAACACAGCGGTACTGACGGCCGACCACCCAAGAGCAGGTAGGAGTCAGGTGCCTTGCTCAGGGACACGTACGTTTCATCCATGTGGTGTCGGTATAATTGGAAAAATGAGTTCCCGACTGGGAAAGTTCACGTGAACGCTCCCTCAAGGCAGAGAGTCGGTGACAAAATGACTTGTGATGTCATATACGCAGAAACATGGCGGACGAAAGTAATGTTTGGTTGAGGGTAAGAAACTTTTAATTTAATTCACGTATTGCATATTTTTTTGCATTACTTTTGCTCACATGTCATTGGTAAGGTAAGCCATAGTTATTTATAAGAATTAACCCTGATAACAAGTCAGGTAAAACAATGTTTTAGTGGTTTTAGGAAATGTACCGGCGCAGCATAATACGTTTAAAACGCTCTGAGCAATAAAATACAGCACATCTTCTTTGTAGCGTCCATGTTGTTTCCACATAACTTAAAAGCTCATGGACGAGCCGAAGTCGGAAGAACGACTTCCCAACTCGGGAAACGAGACCGTCCCGTACCGTTAGCCCGGACGAAGCAAGGGATTGAACTCGCAACCCTCCAGCTGACTAACCCAGATGACCTGCACCTCCCATGTTGCTCCCACATGGAAATGCGGTTCGGGTTATATAAGATAAGATAAGATAAGATGTACTTCCTTCATCCCAGACGGGAATCTCGGATGTCACAGCAGACAATACAGGATAGTAAAATAATTAAAGAGAGAAAAAAAGAATAAAACTACCAAAAATATACAGAAAAAAGTAGTAGAAAACATAGAGACTGAGAGTCTTGTGGCGTTACCCTGGTGACCACGGCCACGCCCCCCAGCCCCTTGGCGATGTTGCCCTGCACGGACCACTTGAACGCCTCCTTGACCGGGACGATGTCATCCTTCACTCTGGTCATGCACTTCTCCCTGGCGGACAGGAAGTACAAGAACAAGCATCTGATTCATCTCTTCGTCTTCATGGATCCCTCTTCACTGTTCCCGCTACCATCGCTCAGCTCAAGATCATACAAGAAATGTGAATAGCATGGATGCAAGTCAATGTACATAACACAAACTGTATGCCAAAGGGGATACAAATATTAAAAAAATGTGCATATGTGCAAAGAAAACATTAGCGAAAGTCAACAAAACAAGCGCAGAAAGGTTTTGTTTGTTCCCGCAGCGACACCCTGACGGACCCGTACCAAGACTGACCTCATTTCCTTCTTCACGTGGAGCCAACAGGAATGCTGGGTAAAATGAAGCACAGAGGGACAGATCCTCAACATTACTGGCTTATAAGCTGTAGATGTTTAATGGTGAATGTAAATTACATTATTTTACGGGTAAAGGTTTCTTATATACGAACAGACTAATGATTTGGAGACAATGTAAGAAGATGGGGCACCACTGACTTAAAGGTGCTGTAGGTAAGATGGAGAGCGTAACCATGGGAGTGTAGTTAGTTAGAGATGTCGCCACCGTCAGATATTAGTGAGTGAAATGAGAATAGGGCTGATCGGGTCGACTGCGCCTGCCTCTGTATGAGACCTTTTAGGTTTTAGACCGTTCCTGGGTCATTTCTGGCCAATCAGGGCGTCTCGTCCCCCGATTGCTTAGAGGAATTCATCTTTTTCGTCAACGAAGAGACGTAGGGAAGGAGCGGTGGTCTAAATTTCTAAATTCTAAATTTCACTCTTCTGCTCCCTCCCTCTCCCTCTCTCTCCCTCTCTCTCTCTCTCTCTCTCTCTCTCTCTCTCCTCCCTCCCTCCCACTCCCTCTCTCTCTCGCTCTCTCTACAACTCTCAAATCTTACCTACAGCACATTAAAGTGTCACTGTGACTTCAGTCTGACCACTGACCTCTCTGACGCACAGCTGGGCGGGGAGGGACACCGACAGCACGATGGTGTCAAAGTGGTAGTCCTCCGTCTTCACCGCCTCGGCCACCTGTACACAGAGGACAACCAATCAAACACCAGAATCTGCCGCCTGTACACAGAGGACAACCAATCAAACACCAGAATCTGCCGCCCTGTACACAGAGGACAACCAATCAAACACCAGAATCTGCCACCTGTACACAGAGGACAACCAATCAAACACCAGAATCTGCCGCCTGTACACAGAGGACAACCAATCAAACACCAGAATCTGCCGCCTGTACACAGAGGACAACCAATCAAACACCAGAATCTGCCGCCTGTACACAGAGGACAACCAATCAAACACCAGAATCTGCCGCCTGTACACAGAGGACAACCAATCAAACACCAGAATCTGCCGCCTGTACACAGAGGACAACCAATCAAACACCAGAATCTGCCACCTGTACACAGATAACAACCTAAAGTACAGTCCTAAAGTACAGACCTAAAGTACAGTCCTAAAGTACAGTCCTAAAGTACAGTCCTAAAGTACAGACCTAAAGTACAGTCCTAAAGTACAGACCTAAAGTACAGTCCTAAAGTACAGTCCTAAAGTACAGACCTGAAGTACAGACCTAAAGTACAGTCCTAAAGTACAGTCCTAAAGTACAGACCTAAAGTACAGTCCTAAAGTACAGACCTAAAGTACAGACCTGAAGTACAGACCTAAAGTACAGTCCTAAAGTACAGACCATAGTACAGACCTAAAGTACAGTCCTAAAGTACAGACCATAGTACAGACCTAAAGTACAGTCCTAAAGTACAGTCCTAAAGTACAGACCTAAAGTACAGACCTGAAGTACAGACCTAAAGTACAGACCTAAAGTACAGTCCTAAAGTACAGTCCTAAAGTACAGACCTAAAGTACAGTCCTAAAGTACAGTCCTAAGTATAGACCTGAAGTACAGACCTAAAGTACAGTCCTAAAGTACAGACCTGAAGTACAGACCTAAAGTACAGTCCTAAAGTACAGTCCTAAAGTACAGACCTAAAGTACAGTCCTAAAGTACAGACCATAGTATAGACCTAAAGTACAGACCCATAGTACAGACCATAGTACAGACCCATAGTACAGAAATAAATCATCTGTCTCGGGAGACTGTGTGTGCATCGTGTGACTCTATAGATGGGAAGTTCTGATTGGTCCGCACCTTCATGGCGTGCTCTTTGCTGCAGTACTCCTGCAGGACCCCCAGGCAGACCACGCAGACGCCGGGTGCTGCCGCCGGCGGCGCCGCCGTGTCTTTAGAACCGGCAGAACCATCAGAACCTTTCGAGCCGTCATCCAGTTTAATGCGTTTCTTCGGCGGGTCGTCGGCCAGTTCCGGCTCTGCGCCGGTTCCCTGCTGGGTTCCCTGCTGGGTTCCCTGCTCGCTGTCGTCTGCGTCCTGCGTTGCTGCTGTTGCATCATGGGATTCGTCCCCTCCTGCTGGGTGCGGTTCCGGTGCCACCGTGGACTCACTAGGGTTTGTTGCTGTCCAAATCGCTGACGAAGTCCTGGAGTTGCTTCAAGGTGTCCTGGATGGATGTAGAGAGAGACCCGGTTCAGAACAAACTAGCTGGGCTGCTACTGGACAGAACCATAATTGCATCTGTTATCCACATGGCATTTACTACCTTATATTTTCCTGCAGTTCTCTCACAGGATTGATTTAAGTATTTTTAAAAGTATTAGCTTGTCTTAACATCAACAGGTGGGCTCCTTCACCTACAGACAACTATCAATATCTACAATCACGATCTACTATTAATCCATCTACTACTACTTTAATATCGAGTGGTTTCATAACAACGGTGCTGAGGTGTTGACGTCAAAGTGATATATTGTTGTCTTACTTTCTACTGACAAATGTACTTATTGTAAGTCGCGTTGGACAGAAACGCGTCTGCTAAACGCCCTCAATGTAAATATAAATGTAGGAAAGGAGACCGGTGCTGTCCCTGCCAATATTTACGAGCATCTCGTATTTATTTTTTTTAAGCGTTGTGAGGTTGTGCTGCCGTGGCGACCGGTGACCGGCGCGGCGCGGCGGCGGCGTCCCACCTGGCAGGGCTGCCGGTACAGCATCTGCACGAACACGCAGCAGAAGCGGAGGACGCAGCGCGCGCAGCAGCCGGCGGACAGCAGCTTCCGGACCACAGGCTTGTCCTTCTCCTTCAGGGGAAGCATCTTCTCCGCCGGGCTCTGGAGGGAAACACGGAGGAGATTGACCGTTGACATGTTTGTTATCCTGGAGAGGCCTCACATAGAGCCGAACTAGGGAGCACACGCGTGTTGTTGGACGGTACAGGAACAGGATGCCATGCGTGTTAGGGATTTCATTTGGTTGTTTTTTTTACAAACCCAGACACACATAACATCATGTGATCACAACACAAGTGCCTCATATTTCATATGTCGCTCCATCCAGTGCTCTCAGAGTCGTGCCAAACGTACACACAGACACGTCTAGCATGTTATGTACATGTGACGTCACCATAACAATGTCCAATAATTATGTTCTTCACATGATGTGAACTCAGACTGATATTCAGTCAGTTATCCCCCATGACAGCATCAGAAATACTGAAATGTCCCCTGCATACATAAATACCCCACAGCAGCACCAGCTACACCTCTTACACTGCTATTATATTATATGTTATTACAGCAACACGTGACCTAAACATGACCAATACATATCTCGCATTCACATACACATCGTATTGACTTTTTTTTTGTTGTTGTTGTTGTTGTTTTTTAAATCAAATTGGTGTGAAGTGATGTGCATGGGTGGCGTGAACCACGGGCTACATCCACAGCTACACCATCAGCATCCCCCCCATCATCCAACACGTTTATTCACCCATCACCATGAAGCTAAGATGTGAACTAAAGCAGCACCATGTCTACATGTCAGCCAGTTACCCCTTCAAAACTTTATTCCTATACGTGGCTATAAGGATTACACGCCGCTAAAGGACGCGTACGAACACACACAAATAAAAAAAATAACAACATTAAACCAGAAATGATTTCCTACTGTCTTGTTTGCAGCGGCTTTCGCTACTGAATCACTGACTGCACATGTCAGCCCCGCACGGCGCCATCCGGGGACTCCTAAACCCCGCGTCATCGCCGCGCGCCGCCAGCGAGGGCGGGGTCCTTCCAAGTTCCCCGGCGAGTCGCGCGACGCCGCATCACAGTCTGGAACCTTCTCCGCGTCCGCGTCCGCGTCGCTAAATCCCCCCCCCCCCCCCACACAGGTTCAATCCAAGCGCATCCGAGCCCGGAGACGGTACATCCGCACCCCGGCACGCAGCGCACCGAACCCACGCGGTCCAGAGAGCCGAACCGAGCCGGTATCGCCCGCCATGCCCGAACCGATGGCGCTCCCTAAAGCCCCGAGCGGCGGCAGAGCCAACAAAGGAGGCGCGTACGTGGACCGCGACAAGCCGGCCCAGATCCGCTACAGCAACATCTCCGCGGGGAAAGGTACCGTCGCCTCGTGACGTTAAGGCGTGTCGGTACCGTCGGTGCCGTCGGTACCGTCGGTACCCGCTAATGCCGCCGAGATGCTAATGCTAACTGTGCATGCTAAGTGGAAGTGATGCTGTGACAGTGCAGGAGATGCACATGACGCGCGCGCCCCCCCCCAAACCCAAACCCAGCGTGACATGGCGGGTGTATGGGTGTGGCGCAGTGTGTGTGTGTGTGCGTGTGTGTGTGTGTGTGTGTGTGTGTGCGTGCGCCGTCCAATGACTGGCCCAGTGACTAGTGGTCTGGTGGTCCTGAAGGCCGGGATGTGGATCTAAGTCTGCTACCCCCCATGTGTTACAGCTGTCGCAGATGCCATCAGAACCAGCCTGGGACCAAAGGGGATGGACAAGATGGTCAGTATGAGGTCTTCAGATGTGGACCACTCCACCCCCCCCCCCCCCCCCCCCGGGTGGACCGGTCCACTATCTCTACATGGGGAGGTTTAGGTTGGGTTGTTTTTTTTTTCCACGCTGAAAGTGCTGTGCGTTTCAGATCCAGGACGAGAAGGGCGACGTCACCATCACCAACGACGGCGCCACCATCCTGAAGAAGATGCAGGTGCTCCACCCCGCAGCCAAGATGGTACGTTCCGCTCCGCGCCGCGCCGGGCCGGCCGGTCTCGTCGAAATGGGCTTAGCGGCGGACGCCGTGTTTTCGCTGGGTGCCGTACCGGCGTGGACGACAGTGGGCCGTTTGTCCTCGCCGTTTACTGAACACAAGCGTCTGATGCTTCTGGAAGTTCATGTGGGGTTCATGCGGGTCTCCCATAGTCGGCGCCATCGCCACACTGGGTCTGGCGCTGGAGGAAGGTCTGGCTGAACTCGCCATCGTTCTGGTATAAGGGGAATAAAACGCTACCTCTCGTTTGTGTTTCTTTAACCGGTCGCCATCGTTTTGGGGCCGCGCTAAGCCCAGGATGCAGCGCCGGCGCATCCTGGGGGGGGGGCGGGATTGAAAACGGGAACACGCAAATGGCGGAAGGGGGAGGAGCATAAGGTATAAGCCGGCCAGAGCTTATTGCCTATTGGCTAAACCAGACTAGGTTCGTGTCGGAGGTGCATGTTGTACCATTGAGCCCCTCTAATATTATTACTTTATTACTTTAAACCTTTTACTTGCTATTCATCCATCCTGTGCTTTATATCTGAACTCTGCCGTGATGAACTGATCCTAATAGAGCGTAACAGTGACCGCCCCTTTTTAACAGCTCCGGTGCCGGAAGTAAATGTCCCATGCATTTATCTCGTCCACTTTTCGTAGAATCCTTATAAAAAGAGTATTAAGCCTTTAACCAATAAGCCGATCGTTCGTTATGGTAGTCGTGACGACCATATTATGTTTGATTCGGGATGAGTAGTTCCTCACTCGGTCAACAAAATAATGTACACAGTCTTATTGTACCTTTGCCTTTTCTTCCGTTTTCCAGATTCTTTTTATGCCCGAATCAAACATAATATGGTCGTCACGACTACCATAACGAACGATCGGCTTGGTTAAAGGCTTAATACTCTTTTTATAAGGATTATACGAAAAGTGGACGAGATAAATGCATGGGACATTTACTTCCGGCACCGGAGCTGTTAAAAAGGGGGCGGGGTCACTGTTACGCTCTATTACACATACGCGTTGTTGAATACTCGATTCTGATTGGTCAGTTGCTCCATTCTACTCTGCTCTGTTATTTCTGAATAACAGACCGCTGCTATGAATAACAGACGGTTGCTATGGACGCAGTTCCCCAACCGTAGAATCTAACTGACTTTAACAAAAAGCAGAAGCAATAAAATCATTTTTAAATCAGTAAAATCATTTGTTATATTTTGTTTTAGTGAGTATTTGTGTAATGAGCAGGATGCATAATGACGTAATGTGCTTTCCAGCTGGTGGAGCTGTCCAAGGCGCAGGACGTGGAGGCTGGAGACGGCACCACCTCGGTGGTGGTGATCGCCGGCGCTCTGCTGGACTCCTGCTCCCGGCTGCTGCAGAAAGGTACCGGCAGACAGGATGTGTGTGTGTGTGTGTTCCACTTCCCGTCTTACTACCGCTCATCTGCCTCCCAGAGATGTGTGGCTACTGAACCGGGATACAGAGACTGTCCGTCGGTCTGAAGGGTGTAGCGGCGTCCCACCACTGCCTCTGAGGACACGAAGGCACACATCTAATGTACCTCTGAGGACATGCAGGCACACATCTAATGTACCTCTGAGGACATGCAGGCACACATCTAATGTACCTCTGAGGACATGCAGGCACACATCTAATGTACCTCTGAGGACATGCAGGCACACATCTAATGTACCTCTGAGGACATGCAGGCACACATCTAATGTACCTCTGAGGACACGAAGGCACACATCTAATGTACCTCCACTACCTCTGAGGACATGCAGGCACACATCTAATGTACCTCTGAGGACATTAAGGCACACATCTAATGTACCTCTGAGGACATTAAGGCACACATCTAATGTATCTCTGAGGACATTAAGGCACACATCTAATGTACCTCTGAGGACATTAAGGCACACATCTAATGTACCTCTGAGGACATGAAGGCACACATCTAATGTACCTCTGAGGACATGAAGGCACACATCTAATGTACCTCCACTACCCCTGAGGACATGAAGGCACACATCTAATGTACCTCCACTACCTCTGATGACATGAAGACACACATCTAATGTACCTCCACTACCTCTGATGACATGAAGGCACACATCTAATGTACCTCCACTACCTCTGAGGACATGAAGGCACACATCTAATGTACCTCTGAGGACATGAAGGCACACATCTAATGTACCTCCACTACCTCTGAGGACATGAAGGCACACATCTAATGTACCTCTGATGACATGAAGGCACACATCTAATGTACCTCTGATGACATGAAGGCACACATCTAATGTACCTCTGATGACACGAAGGCACACATCTAATGTACCTCCACTGCCTTTAATGACATAAAGGCAAAAACGTTGATGGTCGCCCCCTGCTGTGACCCACTTTTGGGTCCCGACCCATCGTTTTGAAAACTACAACTTTTTAGAGAAGACAAACCATAAATAATATCTTCTGGGACTTTGGTTAGCTTGACTTGGACTTGAGCTCTCTGAGGTCTACCTTCTCACACCCACTGTGGGTTGTCACTTCAGATGCAGAGTACTTTATTATCTAGAGGGAAATTGTGTCTGTATACATCAAAAATGTATACAGTATCGCATAACAATAAGGTTATAAGGCTCAAGTCATGTACATATTTTTTATTGAATTTATGTTCTGGGGGATGTGAGTGTTGGTGGTCACGTGTCGATTTGGGGGGGGGGGGGGGGGTGGGGGGTGAGAGAGGGGGATTAAGCATGGTAATATATTTGTGTCTGAGAGCGAGGGATTAAGTGTGTGTGTGTGTGTGTGTGTGTGCGCGTGCGCAGGCATCCACCCCACCACCATCTCGGAGTCGTTCCAGAAGGCGGTGGACCGGGCGGTGGAGGTCCTGACAGACATGAGCTCCCCCGTGCTGCTCAGCGACCGCGAGACGCTGCTCAACAGCGCCACCACCTCGCTGTGCTCCAAGGTGGTGTCGCAGTACTCCAGCCTGCTGGCGCCCATGAGCGTGGACGCCGTCATGCGGGTGATCGACCCCGCCACCGCCACCAGCGTTGACCTGCATGACATCAACGTGGTCAAGAAGCTCGGGTAACTTCGTTCTCTCTTTGTATGGGAGTAGGCTGTAACTTATTTGAATGTATATATCAAAAATAAAATGTGTGAAATAAATGATACAGGCTTGGGTAACCATGGCGACGGGGAATCCCCAACCTTTTCTATATTCTATATTTATTTATTTATTTATTTTCGCTGTGTGTGTGTGTGTGTGTTAGAGGGACCATTGACGACTGTGAGATGGTGGAGGGTCTGGTTCTGACCCAGAGGGTGGCCACCAGCGTGACCCGCGTGGAGAAGGCCAAGATCGGACTCATCCAGTTCTGCCTCTCCCCTCCTAAGACTGACGTGAGTCGCTAGGCAACACACTCTGCAGCTACACAGAACCGATAAAAAACACTTCGTGGTCCTGTTGTGATTTAGACAGGTGAACTAAATCATACATTTATTTTACATTTTGGACTACGCGTTTATCCAAAGCAGAAACCTATGGGTGACATCACAGCTGCTCATTATTTTATATTTTAAACAGTCCATGTCCGGGACCCTTCAGATATTTTGACATTACATTAGCATGTCAAAACGGGGGGGGGGGGGATCATTTAACCTGTCTATGTATATGGTTTCGGTGTTCACACAGACTACAGATATGTAGGCATACGTGTGTATATTATATTTTCGCTTCCCGTCTTACTACCGCTCATCTGCCTCCCAGAGATGTGTGGCTACTGAACCGGGATACAGAGACTGTCCGTCAGTCTGAAGGGTGTAGCGGCTTCCTACCACTACCTCCAATGACATAAAGGCACACATCTAATGTACCACTACCTCGATATAGCTATATATTTTCTGGTAATTCAATAAACAAATAGTTTATATAAAATAACCACACGGTGAAGCCTATTTTTGTATACTGTGTAAATTAAATACTACCGAGTATTTTCCCTTTTTTTCATCACTTTACTTGCAGCCTTTAAAATCAGGTAAAGACAACACTTATGCCATATCACAATATCGTGTGTGTGTGTGTGTAGATGGATAACCAGATCGTAGTGTCGGACTACGCCCAGATGGACCGGGTCCTGCGGGAGGAGCGAGCCTACATCCTCAACCTGGTGAAGCAGGTCAAGAAGGCGGGCTGCACCGTGCTGCTCATCCAGAAGTCCATCCTCAGGTACACACACACTTTATCACACACACATGACCACACAACCAGAAACATGCTTTAACAAACACACACTCGCTCTAAAACACTCTCACTAGCACTAGAACTGTAATGAGTATCAGTATCCAACATGGTCTAAATGAACAGTGTGATGATCTCTGGTGCCACAGTCTCCTTGGTGCTTAGTGGTCTACAGACTCGGTGTGGTCCATCTTATCTTGGTGGTCTACAGACTCAGGGTGGTCCATCTTATCTTGGTGGGCTACAGACTCTGGGAGGTCTATCTTCTCTTGGTGGTCTACAGACTCGGGGTGGTCTATCTTCTTCTGGGGTGTCTTAGCTTCGAGAAATCTGATCTTGATGTCCAAAACTTCCTCCACAGAGATGCCCTGAGTGACCTGGCGCTGCACTTCCTCAACAAGATGAAGATAATGGTGGTGAAGGATGTGGAGAGGGAGGAGATCGAGTTCATCTGCAAGGTAAGCCTCTCCTCTAGCTCGCTTGCTCGCTGTAGGAAGGTCAGGGGTCAACAATAAGGGCGACCCGATGGCCCAGGGCCAGTAAAATGTCATGTCAAGACAGTGAAACGGTCATTGTCGCCATCAGGCCAGTATAGAAAATATATATATATATCAGAAATTCCTTCTCATTACTGGCCCCTTTGGCCAGTAAGTGAACTGCAGCCTCCTTGGTGCATTCAGAGCACTGGAGTGTGAGCTCCTTGGGTTGAGACTAAACTAATTTTGGCTATAAGCATAAATAAAGGGATGGCGACATTTTGTTCCAACGTTGTGGTTCTCCTTGCTTGTCTTTGCAGACCATCGGCACCAAGCCCATCGCCCACATCGACCAGTTCACCCCCGAGATGCTGGGGACCGCTGAGCTGGCCGAGGAGGTGCACCTGGACGGCTCCGGCAAGCTGGTCAAGGTACGGGACAACCAATCGGATGGCACGTTGTTAACCCTGTAAGGGACATTCAGGTGTAACGGCAGCAGGCTCTCCCCACAACACATTAAAATGCGATGGTGTGTATTGTGTTACCATTCGGTTGTGTGTGTGTGTGTGTTAACATGCGGTGGGGTGTCTCCTGTAGATCACAGGCTGCAACAGCCCTGGGAAGACTGTGAGCATCGTGGTGCGCGGCTCCAACAAGCTGGTGCTGGAGGAGGCGGAGCGCTCCATCCACGACGCCCTGTGTGTCATCCGCTGCCTGGTCAAGAAGAGGTAAGCCAGAGACATTTCTAAAGCATTCACTCCAACGAGATGCAGAGGGTTTACTTTCTTTAACATTGAAATCGAGGTAAATGTCAGACCTTACAACTTGAAGGTGTTCTGGACATTTTGACCCTAAATCGACGTTGTTCTGACTTACAATAGCGGCAGGCTAGAGGCCACTACCACCACTAGACTATCCTGCAGCTCAGTCGGGCGTCTCGACGGTTGGTTAATTCCATGTCTGTCAGCATTAAGTTGTCACCACCGCTTTGACTCCCAGGGCCCTGATTGCTGGCGGCGGCGCCCCGGAGATCGAGCTGGCGCTGCGGCTGGCCGAGTACTCCCGCACCCTGGGGGGCATGGAGGCGTACTGCGTGCGCGCCTACGCCGACGCCCTGGAGATCATCCCCTCCACGCTGGCCGAGAACGCCGGCCTCAACCCCATCTCCACGGTGACGGAGCTCCGCAACAGACACGCCCAGGGAGAGAAGACGGCCGGCATCAACGTCCGCAAGGTGGGTTCCCGTCGGGGGTTAGGGGGTTTAGGGGTAGGGCTGGGCGTCGTATCGCTGCTGATTTTACCCGGATGGGTACAGCTCCCGTTCACAAGGTCCTGATTCGATTCTGCGTCTTCTCCTCTCAGGGTGGGATCTCCAACATCCTGGATGAGCTGGTGGTCCAACCCCTCCTGGTCTCCCTCAGCGCCCTGACCCTGGCCACCGAGACCGTCCGCAGCATCCTTAAGATCGACGACGTGGTGAGTGCAGCAGGCCAACATCCCAGTCTACAGCTGGAGTTGAGGACTATGATGCAAAGTGTTTCGTATTTGTACTTGATTAATAACCTAAACCATTAATCCATTATAACATTTAGATGTGATTCTGTTGATCGACTAATCAATGAATCGACTAATGGTTGCAGCGCTAGACTTGAAGTACCTCTTCAGAAGAGCTGGGCACTTTTTTTACGTTTCAAAGGTTATACATCATTATCTAATGGACTATTCCTGGATAGGGAATGATATCTTCTGACTTGTCTTCTGACGCTGTTCTCGTCCCGCAGGTCAACACCCGATAAGAAGACCGCTGGTGAACCCACTGAAGCCTGCTCGTACCACAAGGAACCGAGATCTGTCTGTCGTCACGTCCTCTCTAGTTGTTACGTTGCATCGTTAAATTAAAACGCCTGTTTTTTTGACACTCCATCTCTTTTGTGTGGTTGTTGTTCATATACATATACATGCATGCAGCTACACTGGATCACTCATCCAATTGTAAAAAATAACGTCTGTTCGCTTGAATAAAACGATGCTCATGTAGCAGATGCTCTTATCAAGAGACTTTAAGACGAGGCTGAGAACCGTCGAAGAGTACGATCAAAATTGGGAGTAGTTACAAAAAAATCCCATGACGTCATTTATACAAATCAAATAATACAAATCAGAACAGTTTACAGCTACAAATAATACAAATCAGAACAGTTTACTGCTACAAATAATACAAATCAGAACAGTTTACTGCTACAAATAATACAAATCAGAACAGTTTACTGCTACAAATAATACAAATCAGAACAGTTTACTGCTACAAATAATACAAATCAGAACAGTTTACTGCTACAAATAATACAAATCAAACACTTTGTTACAAATACATGTCGCATGCAGGGGAGTAAAGTGAGTCGTTTAGTTTATTGTATGTCCAATAAGCTACACACGGGTAGTTGTGTGTTGTTGATGGCTCATTGTTGCTCTATTGTAATAAGTGGTATGTGTTCATGACGTGTATAGATAATCCTGAGGTAATGAGGAAGCTCAGGCCAGACATACAATTCAACGATGCAGATTTGAATTGCTCCACACACTCAATTAGGGGGAAGTGTCTCACTGCTGTCCAAGTAACAAAGGGATGTTCATATCAATATTAATAACATGGGTGAGTAATGTTAATGTGGGTGAATGTTCATGTGGGTGCATGTTCATGTCATGGGTGAGTAATGTTCATGTCATGGGTGAGTAATGTTCATCTCATGGGTGAGTAATGTTCATGTCATGGGTGAGTAATGTTCATGTCATGGGTGAGTAATGTTCATGTCATGGGTGAGTAATGTTCATCTCATGGGTGAGTAATGTTCATATCATGGGTGAGTAATGTTCATCTCATGGGTGAGTAATGTTCATGTCATGGGTGAATATGTTAATATGGGTTAATGTTATCATGGGTGAGTAATGTTAATAACATGGGTGAGTAATGTTCATCTCATGGGTGAGTAATGTTTATATCATGGGTGAGTAATGTTCATCTCATGGGTGAGTAATGTTTATATCATGGGTGAGTAATGTATAGGGAAATAAGTTGAACTTAACACTGCATTATAAATGGGTGAGTTAGTTTATTTTATTGTTATATTTGTGTAAACGTAAAGAGGTCACATATAAAACCAGAAGGTGAAGCCACGCCCAGCCTGATCTCCCCTCCCGACGTGACGAGCGCTCCCTCCTCTGCGCATGCGCGTTGCTCGGTTGCCAGGGACGCGCATCGGGGACGCGTCGCGGAGGATCCCTGCGTCTCCATCAGCACCATCCCATAATAACCCCCACACAGCTTCAGTAAGCCATGGCGGACCGCCACCGGACCAACGTGCTGGTGACGTCGTGCCTGAAGACGCCGGTGGACCCGCACACCAAGACCCCCCTGGCGCTGTACGAGAGGCGGGGACCCGGGGCCCCCCGGGTCCACCTGGACCCCCGGGACCACCTGGACCACCGGGACCACGACCAGGAGGTACGTTCACCATGGCTGGTTTTAACATATAGAAACACGTGGTGGCCTCCACACTAACTCAGTGTAGTCTGATGGTCTCCAGCAGAGACCACCAGGTAGTACTGGTCTACAGGGGACCACCAGGTAGTGCTGGTCCAAAGGGGACCACCAGGTAGTGCTGGTCCACAGGGGACCACAGTGGCCCCCCAGGATGGAGGACTTGCATCTGGTGTACCATGATGGGTCCAGGATGGGCGACTAAAATAAATGAAAAAGCATCATTGATCATAATTGATCAAGTTCTCTGTGGTTTAAGTTGTCACTGAGCGTTGCTGTGTATGGGGGGATTATACTGTCTGGACTGGACGCTCCTCCACACTATTACACCTCCTCTGTTCCTCCTCTGTTCCTCCACTAGTTCTCCTCTGTTCTTCATCTGTTCTTCCACTATTTCTCCACTATTCCTCCTCTGTTCCTCCACTATTTCTCCTCTGTTCCTCCACTATTCCTCCTCTTTTCCTCCTCTATGCCTCCACTATTTCTCCTCTGTTCCTCCACTATTTCTCCTCTGTTCCTCCACTAGTTCTCCTCTGTTCCTCCTCTATTCCTCTACTATTCCTCCTCTGTTCCTCCACTATTTGTCCTCTGTTCCTCCACTATTCCTCCTCTGTTCCTCCACTATTCCTCCTCTGTTCCTCCACTATTCCTCCTCTGTTCCTCCACTATTTCTCCTCTGTTCCTCCACTATTTCTCCTCTATTCCTCCACTATTTCTCCTCTGTTCCTCCTCTGTTCCTCCACTATTCCTCCTCTGTTCCTCCACTATTTCTCCTCTGTTCCTCCACTATTTCTCCTCTATTCCTCCACTATTTCTCCTCTGTTCCTCCTCTGTTCCTCCACTATTTCTCCTCTATTCCTCCACTAGTTCTCCTCTATTTCTCCTCTGTTCCTCCTCTATTCCTCCACTATTCCTCCTCTGTTCCTCCACTATTCCTCCTCTGTTCCTCCACTATTTCTCCTCTGTTCCTCCACTATTTCTCCTCCATTCCTCCACTATTTCTCCTCTATTCCTCCACTATTCCTCCTCTATTCCTCCACTGTTCCTCCTCTGTTCCTCCTCTGTTCCTCCTCTGTTCCTCCACTATTCCTCCACTGTTCCTCCTCTGTTCCTCCACTATTCCTCCTCTATTCCTCCTCTGCTTCTCCTCTATTCCTCCCCTGTTTCTCCTCGACTGATGACCTGAACCTTCTCCCTCCACACCAACATGGTGAAACGTGAAACAAGGTTCTTCAACTGCTGAACCAAAACGTGACGCCGGCAGACGACTAGCAGACATGGGAGCCGGTCGGCCATATGGTCAATAGGCTTATGCTCCCGGAAGCCTCTTGTAATTACCCCCCCCCCCCCCCACACACACACACACACACACACACACACACACACACACACACGAGGAGCTGGCCATTTTAAGCCCCGCACCACACAAATAATCAAACAAAAATAATTAAGCGTCAAATTTGCAAATTGTGAGCAAGTGTGCAAATTTTGAATACGAAAACAAGCAAACCAATATTGTGCAATATTGTGCAATATACAGGTTCAAATCCTTTTCTCAGCAGGAAGTGAGGTCAGATTATAGCTTCAGATCCTTCTCTCAACAGGAAGTGAGGTCAGATTATGGGTTCAGATCCTTCTCTCAACAGGAAGTGAGGTCGGCTTATATGTTCAGATCCGTCTCTCAACAGGGAGTGAGGTCAGTCTTGAGATCATCAGGTGATCAGATTGAGGTCATCTCACCCAATCTACAGCCAAATCCAGAGAAATAGGCGATGTTAATGTTCTCACAAAGTACAGTATTTTGAGCGTGCGCATATGTGTCACCGCCGCTTGGACTCCCAGGGCCCTGGTGGCTGGCGGCGCCGCCCCAGAGGTGGAGCCGGCGCTGTACTCCCGCCCCCTGGGGGGCGTGGAGGCGCCTACACCCACGCCCTGGAGATACAGAATCCCTAATTAACCCCGGCGTCAATGGAGCCAATTAAGGACTTAAGATCCCTGGCCCGCCGCCAAACTGAGGAGTCAGTTACCCCTTAAAGGGTCCCTTCATTTAACCCTTAAAGGGCCCCTTCATTTAACCCTTAAAGGGCCCCTTCATTTAACCCTTAAAGTGCCCCTTCAGTTACCCCTTAAAGGGCCCCTTCATTTACCCCTTAAAGGGCCCCTTAATTTAACCCTTAAAGGGCCCCTTCATTTAACCCTTAAAGGGCCGCTCCATTTACCCCTTAAAGGGCCCCTTCATTTTCCCCTTAAAGGGCCCCTTCATTTACCCCTTAAAGGGACCCTTCATTTAACCCTTAAAGGGCTGCTTCATTTAACCCTTAAAGGGCCCCTTCATTTAACCCTTAAAGTGCCCCTTCAGTTACCCCTTAAAGGGCCCCTTCATTTACCCCTTAAAGGGCCCCTTAATTTAACCCTTAAAGGGCCCCTTCATTTAACCCTTAAAGGGCCGCTCCATTTACCCCTTAAAGGGCCCCTTCATTTTCCCCTTAAAGGGCCCCTTCATTTACCCCTTAAAGGGCCCCTTAATTTAACCCTTAAAGGGCCCCTTCATTTACCCCTTAAAGGGCCCCTTCACTTACCCCTTAAAGGGCCCCTTCATTTAACCCTTAAAGGGCCCCTTCATTTACCCCTTAAAGGGCCCCTTAATTTAACCCTTAAAAGGTCCCTTAATTTTCCCCTTAAAGGGCCCCTTAATTTACCCATTAAAGGGCCCCATCATTTTCCCCTTAAAGGGCCCCTTCATTTAACCCTTAAAGGGCCGCTCCATTTACCCCTTAAAGGGCCCCTTCATTTACCCCTTAAAGGGCCCCTTCATTTACCCCTTAAAGGGCCGCTCCATTTAACCCTTAAAGGGCCGCTCCATTTAACCCTTAAAGGGCCGCTTCATTTACCCCTTAAAGGGCCCCTTCATTTAACCCTTAAAGGGCCGCTCCATTTAACCCTTAAAGGGCCGCTCCATTTAACCCTTAAAGGGCCGCTCCATTTAACCCTTAAAGGGCCGCTCCATTTAACCCTTAAAGGGCCGCTCCATTTACCGCTTAAAGGGCCGCTCCATTTAACCCTTAAAGGGCCCCTTCATTTACCACCAGGTGTGAGGCTGGTCGGTCATCACAAGCCAAAATCAATTCAAAATCTATCCACTAGTGACATCACAAAGGGGACTGTCCGCCCAGACGTATGACGGGTAGATCGAGTCACAGATCGGTCACCCCCCTGCTGGACTGTACCAACTGGTAGGCTGGAGTTGGGTCGGTCCGTCGTACATCTGGGTGTAAAAAGTCAGTTGTATCCCATGTACTTTTGGACACCCCTGACCTTTGACCTTCACCAGATCGAGTACTCGGATGCAGAGTGCGAGGATGAGAAGGAGGACGAGGAGGAGGAGGAGGAGGACGAGGACGAGGAAGGGGTCCGGTTCGGTCCAGGAGCGGCTGGGTCTCCAGCGAAGGGACTACAGAGCACCCGGTGAGGGAGACCACCTCCACCTGCAGGAGATCTTCTTCTCCAACCAGGAGTACTACGGCAAGCTGGAGGAGCTGAAGAAGGCCCACCTGCGCACCATGGCGGAGCTGGAGAACATGTACCGCAAGAAGCTGCAGCTCAGCGGCCTGTCCCCCCAGCGAGACCCCCGGGGGCCCAGCATGCAGAGCGGGTACTCTCTACACTTAGTTCCCAACGATTTTTGACCTGTGACCCCCATATGCATATCAGGTGACCCCAAGTGAGGTCTCAACCCCCAAGGTTGGGAACCCCTGGTTTAGCCGACTATGCATTTATCCCAAGAGACTTACAAGTGAGGCTGGAAACAATCAAAGCATACAATCAAAATGGGAGTAGTGCTTCACAACCAATGTATAATATGTTTGTTTGTTAGTATACGATGTGTTTTTACTGTTATAACGATGCGTGTTTGTTGCTATGCTATATATATATATATAATATGTGTTTTAATTGCTTTACTATTTTATAGTTTACTGTTTTATGTATACTGTGTGTTTACTGTGCTTGTATTTCCATCAGGTTCCCTTGTGCGGATCCCAGTTCAGCGATGCGGTGTGGGCTGAGAAAAGCTCGCTCCGCCCTGGAGCTCCGCAGGGTCTCTGGTCTCTCGTCTGACGAAGACGAGGAGGCTTGGACCGAAGAGGAAGGGGCTAAGCAGGACGTGGAGAAAGGCCAGATCTCCTCGCCCAAGGAGCACATCAAGAACATGTGGCTGGACTTCAAGCTCGACCCCCAGCAACGGCACCCTTCCTCTTCCTCCCTCCGCAGTCTCCCGGCAGGAGGAGGAGGAGGCGGCAGGAAGGGGAAGAAGAACGGCAAGGGGCGGAGCCACCGGGAGGAGGAGGAGGAGGAGGAGGAGGAGGAGGACGCCAAGCGGGAGTCATGGCGACACCGCGTGACCGTCCCGCGGCCCTTCCAGATGACCCGGCGCGAGGCGGAGCAACGGCAGAGCGGCGCGAAGACGCGCTCCGAGGTGGAGCTGGAGAACGCGGCGCTGCGGCGCCAGCTGGACGAGCTCAGCGAGTGCCAGAGGAAGTTCCGCGCCAGCCCCGTGCCGGCGCACGTGCGCCTCCCCCTCTATGAGGAGCTGCAGGAGCGGGCCAAGCGGGAGCGCGAGGAGCAGCAGCGGGAGCAGAACCTCCGCATCGCCCCGAAGCCATTCAGCTTCCTGGCGCGCGAGCAGCGCCGCAAGGACCAACGGGAGCAGCAGCAGCAGCAGCTGCGCCTCCTCCAGACCTCCTCCCAGCAGGAGGTGAAGCCCTTCCGGGCCCAGCCGGTGCCCAGGGCGGTGTACGCGGCCGCGGCCGGGGAGCACGTGAAGGAGGAGCAGCTGTACCGCTCCATCAAGATGCAGATGAGAGCGAGGGAGCTGCTGCACAGCTCTGCCATGCCCCCCGGCATGCTGGCTCGCAGCCTCGGCGAACGCAAGAAGACCAAGGAACCGGCGGCCGGAGAAGGAGAAGGTCCCGACTTCTCCCACAGGCCCAAGATCAACACGGATGTGCCGGACTTCGACGCCAAGCACCGCCACTTCAAGAAGCACTTGGAGCGCCGCAAGGAGTTGCGACCCGTCACCTCCTGCGAGCCCTTCAATCTGAGGACGGCCCAGATCGCTTCTCACCACCGCGACCGCAGCCCGGCCGGCGTGGAGAAGGAGACGAGTCCCAGGCTGAACCGCTGGCCCTATGTGGCGCCCCCGGCGCTCCACACGCCCTCCTCCAGTCTCTGCTCCTCCCTCTCAGGAAGCCTGGAGCTCCTGCCCGCCAAGGTCACCGACGCCTCCAAGAAACGCCAGGAGGCCGTGAGGTACCTCCAGAGGTTCAGATCAGAGGTCCTACCTGCTTAGACACCTGTGTAGACACCATAGTCTCCTGTAACGTTGTGCTTGTGCCGGAACCCGGTGGCTATCGTCTGATGAGGATTTAGCTTCTGGGGTTTCAATGATTCTGGGGTACCGGATATCCGCTGGTAGCCAGCGGGGGCCAAGACTTCCTCTTCCGCGCGCCGGTCTTTGTTTATGGTCCAATTAGCAACTTGAGATGCGTGAACGGAGTTGGAGTTAAGAGCCGATGTCTACGACCCGATTGTTTCACAAGTAGCCTTTTTCACAATAGTTCATAAAAAGCTAAAACGTCGTCAGACGATAGCCGATGGGTTCCCAGGTTGCATTTTTCGGCCGATGGTTCCTCCTCTTTTGCTCTCCACACGGACTGGTTACCTGGATGCGACCAGAGCCCGCTCAAACGTGATTGGTCAATACGACTCGGACTACAAACGGAAAAACCCGAACGCTTCCGGTGCCAAAATCTTGTCCCTTTGACTACAGATTCTGCATTCATATGCAGACACCTGTTTATAGAGATTAGTCTTGTGGTGACTCTTCCATGGATGACTCCCTTACATGCCTCTTCCGCCGCTCCATGTAGACAGTTCTCCTACAGACCTCGTAGTATCAGCTCCTTCACCCCCTTTAAGACCGTAACTCCTCCCACCTCCTCCATGCCTGAGCCCAACAGCCCCCCCTCTGCTCCTCCCCCACCTCCTTCACATGTGACCAGCCTGTCCCATTCTCCCCCCCCCCCCCCCTGAGCAGAAAGGCTCTGGAAGAGAAGAGGAGGGCTAAGGAGGAGGAGGATAATGGGCGGGAGAGGAGGCGGCAGAAGGAGCGGAAGCTGCAGAAGGTGGTCTTGAAGCGCGCCCAGGCCATGGACCCCCACCTGGCCCTCTCCCAGACCTGCCCGTCCAAACTCCGGGAGTTCAGGTAGGACTGCTTGGAGGTGTCATGGCTGCCAGATGGATGCAGTAAGGGGGAATTAACTGTCCCTGGAAGGAGGTACAGATACAGATGACTTTATTGATCCCAAATTATTATGAATTGTCAGTTGCTCAGCGCAAGCCAGAGACATCAAAGTGAATAGAATAGAATAAATACAGCATAAATAGAAATGTAATTTATAGAGGGGTCCCTCTTCTGTGTTCCTGCTATATAAATACAATTGGTGGGAGGGGGGGGGGGGGGGTATGCCACCCCAGCCCCCCCCCCCCCTTGGACACGGCCCTGCTCCTCTGTTCTCCCAGGAAACAAGACCTCCAGCGCAAGAGGGAGTACCAGCAGGAGATAAAGGAGATCCAGGAGCGAGTGAAGGAGCGACCTCTGCTCCTGGAACAGGTGGCGCAGGTGAGAGGGTAGAGACCAGGTGGAAGGAAGGGGGGTTACCGGTGGAGGAGAGAACCAGTGGAAAAACCTCAGATCAGTAAAGTTTATCTTTGTCTCCACCAGAGGAACGCCAAGACGGCGGTGGAGCGGCGGTGCGCGGAGGCGCTGCGTGGGTGTGGCCTGACAGAGGGCTTCCTGTCCGGGACAGGAAACGGTTCTCCCCGGTCCGCACGCACCTCCAGATCCAGGTGTGTGCGGCGTCAAAGGGCGGTATTTTACTTCCAGGTGTGATGTTGATTCGCCATTTCAAAATCTACCCATTCGTGACATCACAAGTGGGAGTGTAGGGTTAGGCCGGTAGAGTTAGTGCTATCCATCATCCAGCTGGGTGGACACCCCGACTTTGTGATGTCACTAAAGGGGCCGACACCCCGACTTGTGATGTCACTAGAGGGTAGATTTTTAAATAGTAATGGCTGATCAAAGTCAAAGTAAGGGCCCTTTAAAACACAGCTTGTCCAAAGCGTTGTGATCATCCTGATCATCTTGTCAGGCACTTTGTGTTGTTGTTTTGCACGAAAGGTACTGTGTAAATAAATGTTATGTCATATGTTGAATGGAGAGATATTCTGTTGATCTGAATTATTTTGTTGTTATTATTTTTTTTTTCTTAGCTGCAAGTCCGACTCCCCTGTTGGCTACCAGAAGAAGCTCCTGGTTGGCCACAGCTCGGGATCAGGCCTCACTGGAGGAACGACCAAACATGGAGAGGAGGGAGAGGAGGAGAGCGAGGGGGAGCGCTTGGTTAGTAGTCGCCAGGAGGACAATAGCCACTCTGCCGACGAAAGCTACCACTACTCTGACGACCAGGACAACTTCTCAGGCGGTCAGGAGACAAACTCGGACGACAGTGAGGAGGAGGAGCAGGAGGAGCAGGAGGAGCAGGAGGAGCAGGAGGAGGAGGAGGAGGCGGAGAAGCACAGCGACAAGACTAGTCTGCATACAGAAAATAGCACAACATTAAACAAGGCACATGATGAGGAGAACTAGAAGGTTACATTTGCAGTCAAAGGATAGTGAAACAAGCTTGACTGAAACAAGGTGTAGGATAAGGAGATAAAAGTATTGGTAGCCTTGAAGTTAAAACAAATGTAATAGTGATGAATAGAGTTTATTTAACTATGACATATATGCATGTATGACAACTTCACAAGGGAAAATTGTGTTTTATGTAAATAGTGGGGTACTTTTTTCACTTTTGTTTTTAATTAATTGCAATGATGTATGCTGATACTCTTTTAATATATTCCCACGGGCCACGGCTTTGTAATTAGTGTTCAAAATCTAAAAATATAAACTTTTTACTCGTCGAAAGGCCAATGACATCACACATACGTTTGTCATTGCAGACCAATACATTCATTTTGCATGCGTGTGTTTGAGTGTGTTTTCCAGTTCATAAATAACCCCTATCCCCCCTGTAACCATTGTGAAAAATGTAAAAAAATAAATAAAGTTTTTACTTGCACATGTATTGACTAATATCATGAATAGTTAGTTATTTTTATTCGGTAGATTCAAGATTCAAAGTGTTTATTATCATATGCACAGTAGAAAACATGTTTCCCTGTACAATGAAATTCTTGCTTTGCTGTCCGCAGAATGCCAACCAATGTAAAATGTACAATACTAAAAAAATATACAATTTATACAAAATAAAATTTACAAGATAACAAAATTTAAGGCAGCATAACAAAATTTAAGGCAGCGAGGGGAACTAATTATTCGTTACTTACGAATAATAAGTGATATTATTCATCCTATTTAATTCAAATTATCTTTTTAATCAATATCGTTACATTATAATGAACAATATTAATCAAAATGCACTAAAACGTTCAAATCAAAAGTCAACACCCAACGTGTGGGTGCGTCCAAGCCAGGGCGGCGGCGGCGGGGGGGGGGGGGGGGGGGGGGGGGCGGGTCCCGCCCGACTGACTGCCCGCGCGGGCCAATCAGGAGCCGTCCTGGGCCCGGGCGCCGCACCAATCACAGGCCGGCGAGGGGCGTGTACGCGGTCCAAAATTTTCCGCGGCGCGCGCCACGGGCCGAGACGGAATATCCTGGCCTGAACCGGTTTCAACCGGTCCTGGTCTGGAGCATGAACGGAGAGGAGGACGCACACACACGCACACACACACACTGGGGCGCACACACATTAAAAAACACACACACGCACACGCCGCCGCCTCAATACGCTTCGTGCGAGGAGAAGCCCAACCAATAAAACTAGCCGCCGCCAGACTATTCCGGCGTCTCCGCAGAAGCTAGGACTGTTAGCTCCGCGCCAGACGCTCGCTAGCCCACGGGAGAGAGAGAGGCGGAGGAATCAATGACTGGGGGAGCGCTAGCGTGCTAACAGCTAACGGCTAACCCGTTAGCGGGCTCGCGACGGAAGATCTCCGTGAACTGTGGCGCGCGCTAAGTAGCGTGCTAACCCCCCGCTAGCAGCTAAGCTAGCCCGTTAGCCGCTGGAGAGCGGAGCGATCAATGACTGGCGCGTTAGCGTGCTAACGTCTCGGTGTTAGCGTGCTAGCTGAGCGGATTACCGTTGAGAGGGGGGGTTTGATTTGTGGGTTTGTTTTTTTTGGGGGGGGGGGAGTGATTTGTGCTGTTTTAGGGGGGAGATACTGAGGGGAGAAAGCCAGGACCAACAACAAACAACAACAAAAAAACCGTTAGCGCTGTGCGCGTGTCTGCTGCTGGTGTAGCGTTAGCCCCGCGGAGCTAACTGGGCTAGCCGATGCGAAGGAGCGGCGCGGTGCGGCCGGACGAAGAAGGAGAAGGAGCAGCAGCGTGGAGCTGGACCATGAGATAAGCACAGACCTGACTCCTTGTTTCTCCCCCCCCTCCCTCACCACCACCACCACCACCACCTCCTCCTCCACCTACTCTGCTGAAAACTCAACAACGTGTTGGTGGAAAACACACCTGTCCATCCAAGGTGTCTCTCTCTCTCTCTCTCTCTGCCTGTCTGTCTCTCTCTGTCTCCCGGACCACGCAAGCTTCATCACTACACGTGCGAGACTCATTGGGTGAGTTAAAACAAACTGGGTCGTGATGTGCTGACCCACTCCGCGTGATTATTCGGGAGTCACGTTGGGTTGTGTTTGTTGTGTGTGTGTGTGTGTGTGCTTGTGCGACCACGTTTTACGGTTTTTTTGTGAATGATGTGAATTAAACCACTCGCATCGCATCAATGGGGATGGGAGGCAGGGTAGAGAGAGAGAGAGAGGGAGGGGGGGAGGCATGAGCTGTGTCTGAGGGGAGGGCAAGGGGGTGGTCCTGGCCGTGGTCAGCCGCGGGGGGGCGCCGTCTCCTCCACCGGGAGGGTCTCGAAGCATCTCGGACCATGTGGTGTCCTGTCACGGTCCTGGTGCGCCAGCCTCGGTCCTGGGTGAGACTGGTCTACACGACGTCCGACGTCCCCCCCCCACCTGGGCCCGTGGCCCACAGTATCCCCAACCGTTGACTCGCCACCTATGAGGAGGTGTCCTCCTCCTCCTCCCCCATGGCCACCTCCTCACCCTAACTTGGAGGACACCTTGTCAGCATGTCGTGGTCGCACCAGGGCGTATTGCGGTAACGCAGCGTTGTTTGGAGGACCCACCAGACGGTTTGGTTGACCTCTCTGACGTTGCTGGAGACGTGCTCAAGGCCTATACGTCGACTTGATGACTAAACCCGTTTCTATAGCATTTCCCCCTTGACTCAACTGCGTGGCTTTGAACCAGTTTGAACCAGCCACACCTACAGGACCCTCCTGTAGGTGTTGGTGGTGGTGTAGGGTGGCAGGTAGTAAACGTGCTTCCTGCGTAGCACCATGCCTGTTGTTGCATGACTGACTGCCTTTGCTCCCGTGGGGTCGTCATGTATGTTGTTTTTTTTTATTGTAGGGTTCACTTTACTTTTGTGCTGTCATTGCCGCCTGCTGCCTTCGCAAAAGCATTCTGTACACACAGCAGCAGCAGCAGCACAGTGACCAAAGCTTTCACACTGAATTACTTCCTTTCAAATGGCTCTCCGGCCCATGCAGGTGACCAGGCACCTGTGTGTTAAAGTGGACAGGATGGTCTCGCAACTCGGGTTTTCAGTCAATAGTGTACTAGCATTTTCCGCAGTGCTTTAAAAAACGCTGTACATCCACAGGTGAACTGTGGTTTTAATACACTGCAAGCCAGGCAAGATCAGCGTTTTCAAACTGGGGAAGATGGCAGTTTAGTTTGTGTGTCCATGGCCTCAGAGAAACAGGGTTATATTGTTTTGTCTAGGGCTGGGATGATATGCTTTTCTGCCGATATGAGACCTTTACGATACTTGGGTGCGGATTTGATATGTATTGCAATCTTAAGTATTGTGATTCTACAAGTCCTGTGATTCGATATTATTATTACTTTTTTAACACTAGACCATGGGGAAAAAGTTGCATCATACACTTCTAGAGACTGCACATCATGAGGCATATTTCCATAAACAATGCACATCACATGTCAGTCTTTCTGACTTTTATTTCTGCAGCATCATTGCTGTAGGAGGAGTGTTTAAGGGAAGGTGACATGCTACTGTTGATGTAGTGTACTTGTATACATTTAATGTGAAAACAATAAACATACTGTTTAAAAAAAATTAATAAATTCAGGCATTCAAAAAATCACAAAAAATAAAGTGTGATACTCAAGTGAATTGCTTATTTTTCCACCCCTATATGGTGTGGGTTCTAATGTGGTTCCTCCTCTGTCAGCTCCATGCCAGCAGAAATGACCATGTTGGCGGATCATGCAGCCAGACAGCTGCTGGACTTCTCTCAGAAGCTGGACATCAACCTGCTGGACAACGTGGTCAACTCCATGTACTACGACATCGGATCCCAGGTGAGGAGCGCTTGGGTTTACATCAGGTCCCCCTACAGGATCACCACACGCAAAGATCAGAGGACAGGATAGTGCGGTGGCTAGGGGTGTTCAACCCCCAGCCAAAAGATACTGGGTTTGATCCGCCAACGTTTGCAGCCTAGCCTGTAGGCGTCCTTGAGCAAGATGTCCCCTAACCTCTACCTGAGCCTTAATGACATTCGGTATCCGAATGCACTGCTCCAGTGTAGAAAAGTGCGCCACTGGCAAGATCCCAAGCCCATAAAATCGAGTCGTCCATCGCACTATGCCTACTAGTAGTGATATTTTGGAGACCATGTCAAGAATGACCCTCTCGCCTGCCTTCCTACTTGACCAGCGATGGACAAGTAGGAAGGATGAGGATGATGTGTCTACTAGCGGTGTATACCTGCCCAGGTGTATACTTGCCCAGGAGACGCGGCTTCTAAGCGAAGCCGTCGGGCAGCGTGGCCAGTGGTGCTCCGGTGTGAATGTAATGCACATAGACTGTATATAATACTGGTTAAACTGACTTTCCATACGTTTACATTGGTGGAAACTAGGGTTGGTGTAAAAATACCAGTTCGATATTAAGCCAAACACCGGACCGAACCGGTATACCGAATTTCACCACTAGGTGCCGCTCCAGAGTTGGTGGCGGTAATGCAACTACACTGTGTTATACTAAATAATAATAAGAGAGGATAACTATCAACAATCAACCACTGAGTGACACAGCGACACTATTCAATTAAAGTTTTGGGGAATTTGTTGCATCCCTAAAACATAGATTCTGTTGTGGATTCCAGCTCATTCAGATAAGCATTGCATCTCTAACTTGGGCCGGGTTCGTTGAGCCATGCCCGGTACGGTGCACACTGGCCACTCTAATCAAATGAACTGGACTTTGGCGTGACGTGAAAACGCCCGTAGTTGGTTATATTCTGAAAGTGTACAGAGACTCGTACATGCGTAAGTGCCGTCTCTTTGTGTTTTGCTGTAAAAAGATGAATTTATTTCTCAGCAACGGATGGCGCAGGAGGTGTTGACAAACCTCAAAGACCACCCAGATGCGTGGACCAGGGTGGACACCATCTTGGAGTTCTCCCAGAACATGAAGACAAAGGTGGGTGCAGGCAGAGACGCCATACTAGATTTTTTATTTTCAGTTCTGATCTGATGTCGATACCTGAATTTGAATATCTACCGATACTGATTCCCATACCAGAGCTAATTTTTTTGTTGAATATTATTATTATTATTACTGCGGAAGTTTACATGAGGCTGTAGTAAATCACACAGCAAAAAATATACAAACATACAACAACTGAAAGGTTTTCAAATTGAATATTTATTCAATTCAATAAAAGTGCAAGAATAGTCAATAAATGAATATCTACACTATCAATATTACTCACCAGCTATATTATTCCTATTAATGGTTGCGATTGGCATCTGATGGTTTATCTTTAACGCTTCTGTGTTGTGATGTTTTTACTTCCTCCAATGGTCCCTCTGTGATGCCTATATAATGTGTATATATCATATTTCTCAGTCCCTAATCTTGTTTCCATGTCTTTCTTCAGTACTACGCCCTGCAGATCCTAGAAACGGTAATCAAAACTCGCTGGAAGATTCTCCCCAGAAATCAGTGTGACGGTAAGAATATAACTAAATAATAAGTAAATGAGCTTTAAGTAACTTGGCTTTACCAAACCACCGTTTGCCATGATGCCCTGTTGTCTTAATATGTATATCAGCAGGTTGCATTGCGTTGCAAGGCAGAGGTTGTAGCTTGCAGTCTCTAACACACGTTTCTTAATTCCACAGGAATCAAGAAGTATGTCGTGGGGTTGATAATCAAGACCTCTTCTGATCCTGTCAACGTCGAGGTACGGTGGCCGTTGCTCTGTCCTGTCTGTACTCTGCATTGCATGTAGTCAATAAAACCAACCGAAATGTAAATGTTGAAATATTGCGTGTGTTTGTGTTTTCAGAAGGAGGGCGTGTACATTGCAAAACTCAACATGATCCTCGTTCAGGTAAACGAACGCCACAACCTCAGTGTTGTCTTGTATTTAATTAAAAGTCGACTTGGCTTGCATCTTTTAATCAGTTTGTGTCTAATGCAGCCTTCATGCTGTCGAGTTGCTTGAAACAAAAGTTAAATCCTTGAAGGCATAACAGGACTGCATCTCTGGTCACACGCTTTGCTTTGTTCTGATTAGCTAAAAGTAGTGCCTGGTCAAGAAGTTTGTCACGTGACATCAATTTGCAACAATTTGAGCCAATTTCAAACTGCTTGGCTTTTGATGCTGTCTTCGGGTTTGACCACCCTTTGATGAGCGTAGACGAACAGATGGCTGGATGTTTTATCGATCCTGTAGGACGTTTTCCAGTAAGATGAGATAATACTTTATTGATCCCATGGGACGTATTCCAGAGAGATGAGATAATACTGTATTGATCCCGTTCGTAAGTTTCCCCGTAAGATTAGGTAATACTTTGAGCCCAGACGGGATATTCTGGTAAGCCGCAGGGTACCGTCACAAGACGGAGGAGATGCAACATAAGATGACATAATTAATCCTGTGAGGGAAATTCAACGTAGAGTAAATGGCTATAAAAACAGAGTAAAGGATGAGCGATTAGAAGTACTGTAGTAGTAAAAGGCTAACAAGTTGTGAGAAAAAATTGTGCCAAGTGTTGCTATACGGTAGCTAGTGTTGGCGATGGAGGTCGTGTCAGGCGGTGATGCTCAGTGGTAGCCCTGTGCCCCACCAGATCTTGAAGCAGGAGTGGCCCAAGCACTGGCCCAACTTCATCAGTGACATCGTGGGGGCGAGCCGCACCAGCGAGAGCCTCTGTCAGAACAACATGACCATCCTCAAACTGCTCAGCGAGGAGGTGTTCGACTTCTCCAGTGGACAGATGACCCAGGTCAAGGCCAAGCACCTCAAAGACAGGTAAAGAGCACTGCACTAACTCACCACTAGACTAACTAGTGCACTACACTAGATGATGTCATCACTAATCGTCTCATGTCTCTTGTCTTCCAGCATGTGCAACGAGTTCTCTCAGATATTCCAGCTGTGCCAGTTCGTCATGGTGAGGAGAAGCAGACCGACCCTAACGTGTGCCTTTGCTATTGTTGGGAGGATTCCCCGAATGCACCTCTGACCCTAATGTGTCCCTGTTCCGTTTTAGGAGAATTCCCAGAATGCACCTCTGGTCCACGCCACACTGGAGACGCTGCTGCGCTTCCTGAACTGGATCCCGCTGGGCTACATCTTTGAGACCAAGCTCATCAGCACCTTGGTGTACAAGGTACGCGGTCGGGGCTGAACGCGTCTCCAGATATCATTGATGTCAACACGCAAACCGTAGGCGATATAAAGTTGTAGCGACCCAAGTTAAGCTACATGTCATTCCCTATTCTTCAACCCGCTTTCCTGTTCATCCTCGGCACTCGCCTGTCCATAAAGGCACCGACCCCATAAAAAACGTATATAAAAAAGGAGAATTTGGGGAAAATCTACAAATAAGATGGAAAGGTTTCACAAAGGTTCTCCTGCATTGCAACTGTGTCAATCGCACGGACAATTTTGCATTGTAGTGTGGGGAAACTCAATGTCTTTATACCTGGGTTGATCTCTCCCACACAGTTTATTTAGTCAAGACTTCGAGTCCTTGTTTCAGTGCTAACTCGGCTCTCCACCTGTACACCAGTTCCTGGACGTGCCGATGTTCCGCAACGTGACCCTCAAGTGTCTGACGGAGATCGCGGGCGTGAGCGTCAACCAGTACGAGGAGCAGTTCGTCAACCTGTTCACCCTCACCATGTGCCAGCTCAAACAGGTCATTCACACAGTCTGACAAAATACTCCCCTGTGGGGGCGCTCCAGTGGTTAGGAAGCCAATCAGACCTCATTAAACGGGTACCATGTGCCCCATTTTCAGATGCTGCCCCTCAACACCAACATCCGCCTGGCCTACTCCAACGGGAAGGACGACGAGCAGAACTTCATCCAGAACCTCAGCCTGTTCCTCTGCACGTTCCTCAAGGAACACGGCCAGCTGGTAGAGAGGAGGCCCAACCTGAGGGAGACTCTCATGGAGGTGAGAACTAGGAGGGGCTTCAGTGTTTCCCAACCTTTAGGGCTTCTGGGGTCACAGGCCCAGAAAGGTTGTGAGCTGGTGTGTTAACTTGTGTGGGCTCCTTGTTCGCCAGGCCCTGCACTACATGCTGCTGGTGTCGGAGGTGGAGGAGACGGAGATCTTCAAGATCTGCCTGGAGTACTGGAACCACCTGGCGGCCGAGCTGTACCGCGAGAGCCCCTTCTCCACCTCCACCTCCCCCCTGCTGTCCGACGTCCCGCCGCGGCGACACCTCTACCTGCCCGTCCTCTCCAAGGTGAGCCCAAGGGGTGTCGCGCTCTGAACGGGCCAAATTCTGGCTGTTGCCATGGTTACTGCTTCGCGCGATGACTCAACAAGCAGTACTCCCGAGGATAGGTTTTTTTTTCCTAACCTCTTAAAATCGGCTTACACTCATACATGGAAGTGGGCATCAGTTTCCTCTGTGGTACCAGCCGAGCTCAACTGCCGTAGAGCAAGGCAGTAACACTGCCAGGATTGGGGGTTAGATTCTTCACCGGGGCCGCCCTCATGCTTAGAATGTATGCATACACAATATTGTCATATATCGCTTTGGATAAGTGTCCACCATATGACATGAGAGAACACTTTAGTATTTGCTAAGAGTAAGAATACAGATTGTAATAACTACAATACACCCACACAATGAATTGTATTAAATAAACTACACACTGTAGTAACACTATTAGTACATTATTAGTATTTAGATATATTCATGTATAAATGCCTCCACAGCGCCTAGATCGAAGAATGGTCGAGGGGTGTAACTCTGGTAAACCGTACACACTAACATCGTCAATATCGTATGTGCACTAGGTTCGTCTGCTGATGGTGAGCCGCATGGCCAAGCCTGAGGAGGTGCTGGTGGTGGAGAACGACCAGGGAGAGGTGGTCCGAGAATTCATGAAGGACACAGACTCCATCAACCTCTACAAGAACATGAGGGAGACGCTGGGTGAGCAGCACAAGACAAAATCACTTCCCCTTACTCTCCCCATGTACCAAGACCCAGTCACTTCCCCTTACTCCCCCCATGTACCAAGACCAAGTCACTTCCCCTTACTCTCCCATGTACCGAGACTCAGTCACTTCCCCTTACTCCCCCCATGTACCAAGACCAAGTCACTTCCCCTTACTCTCCCCATGTACCAAGACCAAGTCACTTCCCCTTACTCTCCCCATGTACCAAGACCAAGTCACTTCCCCTTACTCCCCCCATGTACCAAGACCCAGTCACTTCCCTTACTCCCCCCATGTACAAGACCCAGTCACTTCCCTTACTCCCCCCCATGTACCAAGACCCAGTCACTTCCCCTTACTCTCCCATGTACCAAGACCAAGTCACTTCCCTTACTCCCCATGTACAAGACCAGTCACTTCCCTTACTCCCCCATGTACCGAGACTCAGTCCTTCCCCTTACTCCCCCATTGTACCAAGACCCAGTCACTTCCCCTATACTCCATGTACCAAGACCCAGTCATTCCCTTACTCCCCCATGTACCAAGACCAGTCACTTCCCCTTACTCTCCCATGTACCAAGACTCAGTCACTTTCCCTTACTCCCCCCATGTACCAAGACCCAAGGTCACTTCCCCCTTAACTCCCCCCATGTACCCAAGACCCAGTTCACTTTCCCCATTACTCCCCCATGTCCCAAGGCCCCAGTCACTTCCCCCTTACTCCCCCCATGTACAAGGACGTCATTCCCTTACTCCCCATGTACCCAAGACCTGTCACTCCCTTTACTCTCCCCCATGTTACCAAGGACCCACAGTCACCTTCACCCCTTACTCTCCCCATGTACCAAGACCAATTCACTTCCCCTCTACTCCCCCCCCTTGTACCAAGACTCAGTCACTTCCCCGCTACTCCACCCCATGTACCAAGACCAAAGTCACTTCCCCCTTACTCCCCCCATCGTACCAAGACCCAGTCCACTTCCCCCTTACTCTCCCATGTACCAAGACCAAGTCACTTCCCCTTACTCTCCCCATGTACCAAGACCAAGTCACTTCCCCTTACTCCCCCCATGTACCAAGACTCAGTCACTTCCCCTTACTCCCCCCCATGTACCAAGACCCAGTCACTTCCCCTTACTCTCCCCTATGTACCAAGACCCAGTCACTTCCCCTTACTCTCCCCTATGTACCAAGACCAAGTCACTTCCCCTTACTACCGAATGGGCAGACCTATAATGGTAGTGTCTGTCTCTCATGTTGTGTACCTGTCTCGTCTACCACAGTGTACCTGACTCATTTGGATTACGCGGACACGGAGCGCATCATGACGGAGAAGCTCCACAACCAGGTGAACGGCACAGAGTGGTCCTGGAGGAACCTGAACACGCTCTGCTGGGCCATCGGCTCCATCAGCGGGGCCATGCACGAAGAGGACGAGAAGAGGTTCCTGGTCACCGTCATCAAGGTAATGACCTCTTTATACTTACTCCTCGCCCCATCATTTGAAAGTGCATTGGGGAATTTCACAGCAAAACAATATCCAAAGAATCGGCACTACATGATAAGCGATTCCCTTTCCTCTACTCGGCGGTTTGTACATATTTGGGCTTGGAAAGCGCGATACTACCCTGTTGTGTACAAGTTGACGGCACTGAAGTGTAAATGTAGACATCTGTGTGAGTCCTCCCTGTCGTCGTCAAATGCGGTTTATATTATGGTGGTTATGATGATGGGATGATATTATGATTGTCAGCACTTATTATTGGGTGCCCATGACGACATTGGAGGACGGTTTGTATTGATTTAACTGGCGATCAACAACATAATACTCGCCGTGTGTCCCTGCCTCCAGGACCTGCTGGGGCTGTGTGAGCAGAAACGGGGGAAGGACAACAAGGCTATCATAGCCTCCAACATCATGTACATCGTGGGCCAGTACCCTCGCTTCCTCCGGGCCCACTGGAAGTTCCTCAAGACCGTCGTCAACAAGCTCTTTGAGTTCATGCACGGTGAGCCACATTACATTGGGGGTGGGGGGGGGGGGGGGGGGGCTCAGGATGGTCTAGTGGTGATTGTGTTCGACCTCTTCAGTGTCTGAAGAGATTATTTAAATACTTCCCAAATATATTGGAGGCAAAACACCTGAATAGCCAAATCAAAAATGCAATAAAGGACAAGTTAATGTTGAAGTATAGTCTACTTCAACATGAACTTATCTATTATTACATTTTGATAATATACACATGATTGACTGTTTATTGTTATTGTATTTGTAAGTTTCCGTGAAGCTGTGAAAAATATTGATTTGGGTATTTTGCCTAATGCAGTTGGTATTCTAGTATTCAAATGGTCTCTTTAGATGTGACGCTAGTCCTCTTTGTGTTAGGAAGGCTGTCAACAAATGCACGGCCTTTTGGATAAGAAAATGAAACAAACTGTTTTCCCTTCTTTTGGTCGCCAGAGACCCACGACGGCGTGCAGGACATGGCTTGCGACACCTTCATCAAGATCGCCCAGAAGTGCCGGCGCCACTTTGTGCAGGTGCAGGTGGGCGAAGTGATGCCCTTCATAGACGAGATCCTGAGCAACATCAACACCATCATCTGTGACCTGCAGCCCCAGCAGGTAACACACACACACACACACCTGTTATACTTGTAGTCACCTTTTATAACTATTCAGGAAGCAACTATTCAGGAAGAACAATTGCATATGTTGCATCTGTAGGGCAGGAAGTAAAATACACCTATCACACACCTGTCACATTTGTAGTCAGGAAGTAACACACCTGTCACATCTGTAGTCAGGAAGTAACATACAGCTGTCCTGCTTGTAGGCAGGAAGGAAAATCACCTGTCACACTTGTAGTCAGGAGATGACACACCTGTCGCATCTGTAGTCAGGAAGTAAAATCGGGTGAACTAACGGTCCTGCTCTGTAACCCCTGCTTCCTCCCTGGGCTCAGGTCCATACGTTCTACGAGGCGGTGGGTTATATGATCGGAGCACAGACGGACCAGGCGGTGCAGGAGCACCTGATAGAGAAATACATGATGCTTCCGAACCAGGTGTGGGACAGCATCATCCAGCAGGCCACCAAGTACGCCTCTCTGCATGTGACATGAGGAACCGATGGGGAACCACATGTCCATTATGTGAACATAAAAATGACAGCACACGTTTAAATCACAACTTGGACTTGGTTTCCAGGGACTATTGATGATCATCAATGTAACCCTGTACATGATTGGTTAGGTTCCTGCTCTCTGTGTATTACATGATTGGATGGGTCTCTGCTCTGTGTAGAACGTGGACATCCTGAAGGATGCGGAGACAGTGCGGCAGCTGGGCAGCATCCTGAAGACCAACGTGAAGGCCTGCAAGGCTGTGGGCCACCCATTCGTAGTGCAGCTGGGCCGCATCTACCTCGACATGCTCAACGTCTACAAGTGTCTGAGTGAAAACATCTCCTCCGCCATCCAAAGCAACGGTCAGTTCTGCTGTCTCTGTTCTTATTAGTATGGCTGTGTGTCTCTGTATATATTATACCTACTAAACCAGTCCCTGGTGTGTTGTCCTACAGGGGAGATGGTGACCAAGCAGCCGCTGATCAGGAGCATGCGGACGGTGAAAAGAGAAACTCTGAAGCTTATCTCAGGCTGGGTCAGCCGCTCCAATGACCCCCAGATGGTGAGTCCCAGTTACACCCTGTCCTAACAGCAAGCGAGCGTCCAACTATGGCGTAACGTCCGTGTCCACACTCAATCTGTTAAATATGTGTGTAGTACATTTATTGGAAATGGCAAGATGGTACAAACACATTTTATTTGCACAGATAGGACACATCCTTTTTTTCAGTGAAAAACAAACGCGCATCCGAGCCTCCAGCAATGGTGACAGGCTGAGGATGTTGGAATGACTGGAAAGATGCGGGCTCCCCCTTGTGGCGAATTCAAAATAAATCAGGAAATCAATATAAGACCATGTTGGTGAGCTTCACGGCTTTTTCAAGTCACTCGTGAGGATATTAACGATAATGGAAATCCCCCACGCCCCATGTGTTTTTATCACAATCTCTGATTAATATCGTGTACGGTCCCTTGTTCCTGTACACTCCTGATTCTGACGAGTCCCGGGTGTTGGGAGAGCGTTGGCAACCCTTCAGAGTTTGTCAGTTATACGCACACGTCTCACATTTCAGGGTTCCTGAACCATGCAAACAAGCCATTGGACAGAATAAAACAACCTTGCCATACTAAAATACTGTTTAAGGCATCCCTGTGAACATCGGTGCACAATATAAACCTTCGTCTAAATTGAATAATATCGACATTTACGCTCATCTCAAAATGAAATGCTGGGTGGGCGTGTCAGTTTGGCAGTGTAGCCTCGGCAGTCAACTGGCGTCTGGTTTGTTATACATCATAAGAACAATGTTATTGACCATGTATGCCACAGACCTGCCTGGATTTGGTATAAAATCAAGTAGCTCGATGCAAATAATCACTCTTTCTTTCTGTTCCTCCCTATCTCTCTCGGCGTGTCTCTCCCCCCCAGGTGGGTGATAACTTTGTGCCCCCCCTGCTGGAGGCGGTGCTCATCGACTATCAGAGGAACGTCCCAGCAGCCCGCGACCCCGAGGTCCTCAGCACCATGGCAACCATCGTCAACAAGCTAGGGGCGCACATCACCACGGAGATCCCCAAGATCTTCGACGCCGTCTTTGAGTGCACACTGAACATGATCAACAAGGTGGGCACGCACGCATGCACATGACGCGCATAACCACACAGGGCTGTGTGGTCGATATTATACTGATATGGCGATATGCGACGAGATATCTTAGATTATCATGATATGGCATAAGTGTTGTCTTTTCCTGGTGTTAAAGGCTTTTTTCAAGTATTTAATTCACACAGGAGTATATAAAAATAGGCTTTACCATGTGGTTATTTTATATAGACTATTCATTTATTGAATTACCAGAAAACATGCTATATCGTGATATAATATGACTAACTACATAGGTAGTACATCCAGACTATCAGGGTGTGTTGATGAAATGAGTGGACATCCCAATGAAAATAGCGATTCATGACTTCTCTAAAATGTTATATAAATGCATGTTTTGCGAAATGCCGTTGCTGCAATGTTTTGTTGTATTTTGTGTCAAATTATTGATTTCTTTAGTAGGTAGCCATGTAATAAGCAGGATAATGTACAGCAAGCAGGACCCTGACACCGAGCGGAGGGGTCCTGCGGGGTACATCTTGTTAATAACCTGATCTGTGTTCCTTCAGGACTTTGAGGAGTACCCGGAACACAGGACCCACTTCTTCTACCTGCTCCAGGCGGTCAACTCCCAGTGCTTCCCTGCCTTCCTGTCCATCCCCCCGGCCCAGTTCAAGCTGGTCCTGGACTCCATCATCTGGGCTTTCAAGCACACCATGAGGAATGTAGCGGACACAGGTCTGACCTCCCTCTGATCGTCTCTCTGGTCCTCTCTCGCGGCGTCTCTTTTCTCCTCTTCTTCGCCCTCTTCCTCTCCTCTACTCCTCCTCTTCACATCTCCTCTCCTCCTCCTCCACCTCTTCTCTCTTTCCTTTCCTCTCCCCTTCTCTCTTTCCTTTCCTCTCCCCTTCTCTATTCTCCTCCTCACCTCTTCTCTCTTCTTCACATCTCCTCTCTTCACATCTCCTCCTCAACTTCACTCCTCTCCTTTTCACTTCTCCTCTTGTCCTCCTTACCTCTTCTCTCTAGTTCTTAACTGCAATTGTTCAATAATGTTACCTTTCATTTTCTTAAGATCGTCATACATTTATTCATAACTTTTTTTTAACTAGTCTCACTTTTGGACCAAGTGTAAATAGTGATGAACAAATTGTGTAGTTAGCATAGCATGTAGTAGCCTTGATCTAAGTCCTTTTCTATATTACAATAATAATATACCAAATTTGAATCAGTGAGTAGAAACACGTTACAATGCGATAGCGCATATCGTGAATAGAAGCAATTAAAACTGTAAAATTCATAAGGCAAGCAAACCCTTAAAGGTAAGAAAGGCTATAGGTCATTTTTCTCACCAACTGTCACGGCTCGAGCATCGAACTCGCGCCACCTACAGGCCTTAACTTGTGTTGTTGCTAAGACACTTGTGTTGTTGTGCCACCAGGCCTCCAGGTCCTGTACACGCTGCTGCAGAACGTGGCCCAGGAGGAGGCGGCGGCGCAGAGCTTCTACCAGACGTACTTCTGTGATATCCTGCAACACATCTTCTCCGTGGTCACGGACACCTCCCACACTGCAGGTACACGCCCCTTACAGGACTTCAACGCCTTTACAATCACAACAAGTCTTTTATTGCCAAATAAGAAAGTTTGCACATACAAATTGTGTGCAGTTGTGTACGTTTTAAAAGTATCGTTTTAGCACCATGTCAGAAAAAACCCAAACGATGCCCAACCCTTTCTCTGCTGCCCTCTGCAGGTCTGACCATGCACGCCTCCATCCTCGCCTACATGTTCAACCTGGTGGAGGAGGGGAAGATCAGCGCTCCTCTCAGCCAAGCCAACCCAACCAATCAGGTTTACGTCCAGGAGTACGTAGCCAACCTGCTCAAGACTGCCTTCCCTCACCTACAGGAGTAAGTAATGGAGGATCACACTGGGTCTCTGAAGCCTGTTGCCGAGGACGACCAACCAGCCTCTCTAGGCCTCATCTGTGCTGTAGTGAAGTGACTGTTTTGTGATATTAGGTCCTGTAGTAAAGTGACTGTGTAGTTGCCTGTATGTTGTATCCAGGGCCTGTCATTCAGTGACTGCATGCTTTGTGGTTAGGCATGGGACGATATGAAAATCACGATTATCCTGGCCAAAAAAATAATTGCGACTAACAATATTATCCCGACAATCATCAAAATATGCTTAAAACGCTTAAAATGGCACTAAAAGATACTGGAGTCATTACCTCACAAGGACAGAGTCAGACTCTCACCAACACAGGTAATCACAATGAGAGAAAACAAGACGAGGTCGAACCTACGACTGATTGACTGAATGTGCGCTCCCCGACTCGTGAGGCTCGTATTCTTCTTCTTTGGGGTTTAATGGCAGCTTGCATCCTCTGTTGCAATACAGCCATCTTCTGGAGTTAGTTAACTCCTTCCACTGTGAGGATAATCACGATTATCCCAACAATGGAAAGTGAGAGCGTTTTTATCGCGATAAACGATAAAATCCTATTTCCTCCCATCCCTTTTTTGCGGTATAGTGAAGTGTGTGTACTTTAGTGACTGTGGAGTTAAGTGATTGTGTCGTGTCTTCTGTGTCCTCTGCAGTGCCCAGGTGAAGGTGTTTGTCACAGGCCTGTTCAGCCTGAACCAGGACATCCCTGCCTTCAAGGAACACCTCCGAGACTTCCTGGTGCAGATCAAGGTGAGTGATGATGACATCATCAGAGATGCACCTTAATGTTAATGAATTATGAATGAGCCAACGGCTGTACGAATTATATTCGCATACTGTATATTATAATCCTGAGAATTAAGTGTGTGTGTGTGTGTGTGTGTGTGTGTGTGTGTGTGTGTGTGTGTGTGTGTGTGTGTGTGTGTGTGTGTGTGTGTGTGTGTGTGTGTGTGTGTGTGTGTGTGTGTGTGTGTGTGTTATGCAGGAGTTTGCGGGCGAGGACACCACGGACCTGTTCCTGGAGGAGAGGGAGACGTCTCTCCGCCAGGCCCAGGAGGAGAAGCACAAGATCCAGATGTCTGTACCGGGTATCCTCAACCCCCACGAGATCCCCGAGGAGATGTGTGACTGAGTTCCTCTCAACACGAGAAGAAGGAGAAGGAAAGACGAGACTTTGGGGTGGAGGGAGAAGCAGGAAGCAGCTCTCCTCCATAGCTAGTATTTCTTTTGAGATTTATTTTTTTTTCGTTTGTTTTGTTGTTGGAACCAAGGTGATTGGATAGCTGGGTGTGAGCGTGTGATTGGAGACGGGGAGCAGGTGTGCCCCGAGCACTTGGTTGTACTTCGACCAAATCATTGCCAAGATGTACCGGACCGTACTGAGAGACGCCAGACCCCCCCCCCCCTGCGGAGCGCTGCTCGGGTCCCATTTTATATACGGAGACGACGACGGCGTGTTTTTCGGTTTTCGCTTTCATTTTTGTCCCCAATTCAAGCGTTTTTTTGTTTCCTTTTTGTTTATACAATTTGTTTAGACGTACGTGAAGTGGAACGAATAAAGATTATTTTGATCTCTTGTATTCCCCCCCCCCTCTCCTCCCTCCTCCCCTCCTCCCCTCACCCCCTCACCCCCCCCCACCCCCACACAGTGCATAGTTCCTTTTTATTTTGTCAATATGTAATATATATATCTGTGGCTCCGGCCTGCTGCAGTGGCTACAGGACGCTCTGCCCCCTGGTGGCCGCCTCTGCGCATGCCGGTGGGATGTAATGCTGAGCGGTGCAGATGGACATCTGACTGCCCTTTTTTTATGTGTGCGTGTTCATTTTTTTTTCTTCCTTTTTTGGGGGGTTGAGTTGGAGCTGGCAACCTGAACGCTGGACAGTAGGAGCGAAGGAAGGCTTTGTGCATACCATTCTGTTTGTAAAACTATCTTAGTACTATGGGAACATAAAGTTGGCTATTTTTACAAAACTTGTCTGCTTGTGTGCTGCTTTTTCCATGTGGCGCCTGTTGGAGGGCCGTCGTCGACTAAGCAAAGTGTTATGTCTTAAAACATTAAACATCACGTTGGGCACTGCCGTTGTAGCACACAGACCTGATTTTAAAAAGGAGGACCAATGTTTCAGTTGTGAGGGCAGTAAGTCCCTGTGTGTGTGTGAGAGGTCTAGCTCCTGTGTGTGTGTGTTTGAATCCCACTTTCTACTGTGGATGAAATGCTGCTTGGATGTCGGGGTGAACTGTGATCAGTTAACCCAGTATCCAGCTCTAGACTATAGACTGCCTCATTCTATTCATGCTACAAGTGTTATATATTTCATTTAATAACTGCACAAACTTGACTTTCTATTTTTCACAAATTGAAGTTTAAAGTGCGGAGACAATGGCATAGAAATACAAAACAAACAATACAATCTGCTAGTAAGTGTGTGTGTGTGTGTGTGTGTATATATATATATATATATATATATATATATATATATATATATATATATATATATATATATACAAAAAACAGGAATGCAGATTATGCCTGGCTACACAGGCTCTTAACTGTGTTTTTTGGTGTTTGCACATGATTTAGTTTCATGTAAGTGCCGATAATGATTACACATTCACATTGCTTACGATATTTACCATTTACAATATTTGTAATATATGCGTTTAAAAATAATACATTCTAGTTACTCAAGATTTTACAACCTTGGACATGTGCAATTTTCCTATTTGAATTTCCCATTTCAGTTTAATGTGCAATATCCCAACATTTGAACCACATTCTAGTTGCGCATGTGTTGTATGTATATATTTGTATATATTTTATGTACGTGTGTGTGTATATGTATTTCTATTTATCATTTTTAAATTGCCTTACTCGTATTTTTGTGTTTATATATTTAGATTTTTATGTTTATATATTTATATTTTGTGTTTATATATTTAGATTTTGTGTCTATATATTTATATTTTGTGTTTATATATTTATATTTTGTGTTTATAAATGTATATTTTATATATGTATGTTATATATATTATATATGATTTTCCTGACACCACTTCCCCCTGAATCCGAATAAAAAAATCCAAATAAAAAAAATCCGAAAAGAAAAAGACAAAAAAAACCCAACAAACCCAAACCTCGCGGGACCCAAACCGCCGCGACGCCAGCGGAAAAACCCGAGCGCCGCGGAAGGGAGACGGCGGAAAGAGCCGAGCCGAAAGTCCCCCCTTTCCAACATGGCGGCCGCGTCTACCCTCCGCTGAGCGCTCCAGACCCCGGAGACAACAAACTCGAACCCCCGCAGCCTCCCACCCGCAGCCTCCAGCGTCGCGCACCGCCGGGCCGCGCACCCATCCCGGGAACCCCTCACCCCCCCCCTCCCCCTCCCCCCCCCCCACTAGCCCCGGGTCCCGGATCCCCCCCCCCCCCCCCCCAGCGGGACCGGACTTCCACCGTGAGTCGGTGGTACCAGCAGCGGGCCCCGACGCGCGGCCAGCGGCAGCAGCAGCAGCAGCGCTCCCCCCGCCGCGGTGACAGTCCGCCCGGTTCCCGGGCCGCCATGGTGTGACTCGGCCGCGCCGCCTCTCCTTCATGAACGATGTGCGAAAACTGCGCCGAGCTGGTGGAGGTGCTGAATGAGAGTAAGCGGCGACCAGGGGCGGGTTTTTATTTGTTGTTTTTTTTCCTCCGTTTTTTTGTTGTTGTTGTTGTTGTTGTTGCACCAAAAACGGTTAATGCTAAGCTAAGTTAGCCCCCCCCCCCCCCCCCTCCACCACAAAAAAAAAAACCGTTAGCTAACCATTGCTAACCTGCTTCTACTGCTGCTAGCATGTTAGCTGCTGGCTGTCTAGCGTGATGTACATATATGTGTGTGTGTGTGTGTGTGTGTGCTCGTGTGTGTGTGTGTGCTCGTGTGTGTGTGTGCGTGTGTGTGTGGTGGTTATTTTTCACCATGTCATCCCAGCGGGGCTGTTGGCGACACGTATGGCAGCCGGACGGAGGATGGATGTGAGTCGGGCCTGTCACCTGAAACATCCCCTCCTGTGTAGATGTGTGTGTGTGTGTGTGTGTGTGTGTGTGTGTGTGTGTGCGAGCCCCCCCTTGGACCGTGTTATAAGGCCAGGTCCTGGCTATAGGTTCAGGTCCTGGTAGGAAGTAGACCCGGACTCGGGGGGAGTCCACCACCACCACGACTCTTGGGTCCACTATTTTGGTCCCTGCGGTCAGGTCCCGCTATTGCCAACCCTGTGTGTGTGTGTGTGTGTGTGTGTGTGTGTGTGTGTGTGTTTCCCCCCCCCCCCCCCAAGCCAGATGCGAACCCCCCTTGGACCGTGTTAAGGCCAGGTCCTGGCTATAGGTTCAGGTCCTGGTAGGAAGTAGACCCGGACTCGGGGGAGTCCACCACCACGACTCTCGGGTCCGCTATTGCCAACCGCGTGTGTGTGTGTGTGTGTGTGTGTGTGTGTGTTTTCCCCCCCCCCCCCCCCCCCAAGCCAGATGCGAGCCCCCCTTGGACCGTGTTAAGGCCAGGTCCTGGCTATAGGTTCAGGTCCTGGTAGGAAGTAGACCCGGACTCGGGGGGAGTCCACCACCCACGACTCTCGGGTCCGCTATTGCCAACCGTGTGTGTGTGTGTGTGTGTGTGTGTGTGTTTCCCCCCCCCCCCCCCCCCCCCCCCCCAAAGCCAGATGCGAGCCCCCCTTGGACCGTGTTAAGGCCAGGTCCTGGCTAGGTTCAGGTCCTGGTAGGAAGTAGACCCGGACTCGGGGAGTCCACCACCACGACTCTCGGGTCCGCTATTGCCAACCCTGTGTGTGTGTGTGTGTGTGTGTGTGTGTGTGTGTGTGTGTGTGTGTGTGGTGTGTGTGTGTGTGTGTGTGTGTGTGTGTGTGTGTGTGTGTTTCTTCCCCCCCCCCCCCCCCCCCCCCCCCCCAAAGCCAGATGCGAGCCCCCCTTGGACCGTGTTAAGGCCAGGTCCTGGCTATAGTTTCAGGTCCTGGTAGGAAGTAGACCCGGACTCGGGGGAGTCCACCACCACGACTCTCGGGTCCGCTATTGCCAACCGTGTGTGTGTGTGTGTGTGTGTGTGTGTGTGTGTGTGTGTGTGTGTGTGTGTGTGTGTGTGTGTGTGTGTGTGTGTGTGTGTGTGTGTGTGTGTGTGTGTGTGTGTGTGTGTGTGTGTGTGTGTGTTTCCCCCCCCCCCCCCCCCCAAGCCAGATGCGAGCCCCCCTTGGACCGTGTTAAGGCCAGGTCCTGGCTATAGGTTCAGGTCCTGGTAGGAAGTAGACCCGGACTCGGGGGGAGTCCACCACCACGACTCTCGGGTCCACTATTTTGGTCCCTGCGGTCAGGTCCCGCTATTGCCAACCCTGTGTGTGTGTGTGTGTGTGTGTGTGTGTGTGTGTGTGTGTGTGTGTGTGTGTGTGTGTGTGTGTGTGTGTGTGTGTGTTTCCCCCCCCCCCCCCCCCCCCCCCCCCCAAGCCAGATGCGAGCCCCCCTTTGGACCGTGTTAAGGCCAGGTCCTGGCTATAGGTTCAGGTCCTGGTAGGAAGTAGACCCGGACTCGGGGGGAGTCCACCACCACGACTCTCGGGTCCGCTATTGCCAACCGTGTGTGTGTGTGTGTGTGTGTGTGTGTGTGTGTGTGTGTGTGTGTGTGTGTGTGTGTGTGTGTGTGTGTGTGTGTGTGTGTGTGTGTGTGTGTGTGTGTGTGTGTGTGTGTGTGTGTGTGTGTGTGTGTGGGCGCCTAGGGACTAAATATTACGACTCATTATTACTGCTGTAGTGGGCTCTCTAACCCTTTTAAAATGGAGGAAACCGGGGGGGGGGGGGGGGGACTACTTTTTTTTCTATTCCTGGTCTTAACTTTATTGACCAACATGCGTCCAGCCAAAAAAAATGTCATTCCTTACTTTAGCGGCGCCCCCCCCCCGGTGTGGTGTGGTGTGTGCGCCCGCGGCCGGGAAGCCGGCGTCCTATGGCGTCCTAGTTGTCGTTTCGGGATGAGGGGACGGCTAAAAGACGGCTGCTGAGTCTTGTTGATCGTCGAACAAAGTGTTTTTGTTTTTGTTTTTCTCGGGGGGGGGGGGGGGGGGGGGGCCCCCCCTCTGTGAACCGCTTACTTCCTGTCCATGTGCGTTAACTTGGGTTCAAAGGCGGAGCCCAAGGACGC